>JAODPA010059335.1:0-34630 GCA_025585075.1 Nepenthes mirabilis
TATCTTTCTATCTATATATATATATATACAATAGAATAGTGGGCCTATAGTATTTCTTTTTTTAATTATAATTTGCCAATTGCTCTTCAGAAATAATGCCAGAGAATAAAAGACATCGGTTAATTGAGGTACACAGTCCATTAAACACACATCCAACACAAGAATTACACTCGAGAATCCAAAGAGGTTATGATCATTTATGAAATGAATTACAAATGCATCAATTTTATATACAAAATTACATCTTACAGTAAAAAAAGATAAAAATAAAAATTATCTCCAAGTTCGTATGCAATGTAACTCAGCCCGAACATTTTATTCAGATGCAGTTATCAAATCGATTCCAACTCACCTCTTCAGGAAATTGAGAGATTTTATTGCATAAGCGAAAATTAGAGCAAAAAACAAGCAGAAGCTTACTACTGCAACAGCTGCGATGCCCAAATATTCAGGCCTAAATCCGAACCCAATCCTCAGCAGTTTCCGCACGGGTAGCGAGTCCGTTCCGTCGGATAGCTTTACTGGTGTTACGACATCGCCGTACTGTGAGGTAAGAAGGCCGTATAGACTCCAGGATACCGGGTTAATCCAGTAATACCATCTCCACCATGCGGGAATCCTCTGTGAAGGGGAAACGAAAAAGAAAAAGAAATGCATTTCTCAGCATGACGACTTGAAATTTCGAAAATTTATACTGGGAAAGCATTTATACCGGCGCGGAACAGGGACATGACACCAATACATGTTAACATGCTATGCTGAAAAAGATGAGCATGGTATGTTGGGAGCATATTAACTAAAATTTTTAGTTATTAATAGATATATGATAATATATAATTAATTACCAATACTGTTTCATGATAAATTATCAAAAAAGATGCACATTTTTTATTTTACCATCTAAAAAAATTCATAACTAGAGCTAGCATACAAGTGAACTGATGTGTTATAACATAACTCATTGGATTTTTAATTATTTTTAAATTAAAGATGGTTCTAATTGTTTATAGCTTATGTGAAAAACCAATTTTTTCTCAAAATTACAAAATAACTCAACGGGCCAAACATATCACAACGAAAAAGAAAAAAAATAAAATATTTCAATACGTCATCATGTCTGACAGTGTCAAACGCATCATGAGCACCAGCTTGTGTGTGAGAAATAAATAAAAAAATGAGAAATGAACAGGACTTGAGGGGAGTGGCTAATACTTGAGGCAAAATCCGAATCTTGTTGGCCAGAAATGGGACGGCCTACCGATACAGACACAAAGAAATTGCAGAGAAGAAATAAAAGTGAGAATATTGATAACAGATATTTACGTGAAAAACCATTCTCAATCAAGGAAAAAATCACGGGACTTTCAGTCCGTAAAATTGCACTATATATGAAATAGAGATTACAAAACAGGAGGCAAAAATACACACACAGTTGGGCCTTCTTCCTCTCCTCTGTTTTTCTTTCTTACTCTCACACACTCATACTCTGCTCAGCTCTCTCTACTTACAACAACTTTTGTCCCACACTCCCAACCTACTTATTCATATATGTATACAAGAATATACAAAAGGACTTGACAGTAGTTAGACCACCACGTCGTCATTCATGGTTGGTGCACGGTTCCCAAGAAGTATGTTTTAGCTCAGCAGCAGGTGGCGCATACCTGCAGTATCAGAAGACAGACCTGTTGCCTTGAGTTTCCAAGGTTACCTAAATAGGCATGTCAACCTACTCCCTTTCAGACACAGCATGTGTTCTGTGTTGCCTTAATGAGACGGTCAACTTTGTTGACTGCCTTCTCATTTAGACCGGACAACGAACGTCCTCTTAGTTATCCTGAGAGTCATCGGCAAAATCGGTCAACTTGATTCTTCAACCGGTCAACTATGTTGACCGTCCGTTGACCGAAACTTCTTCACGAGAGAGATTTCCAACAAACTTTCCCTCTTAATCGTGAGAAAATTAACCCCGTTAGCCCAGCCATCTTGCAGCATGCATCATTCTTCCCTTTCGATAAAATCTCCGTCATCATATCTGTCACGTTCTCTTCCATACTAATCTTGTCCAATGACAGAAGACCTTCCTCCAACACCTCTCGCACCCAATGATATCAAATATCAATGTGCTTTGATTTGGAATGAAATGAAGAGTTCTTACATAGATGAATGGCACTTTGACTGTCACAAAGTACTACATATCTTTCCTGTTTGATGCCTAACTCTTGAACGAACTCCTTCATCCACAGCATCTCCTTGCAGGTTTCTGTAATTGAAATGTATTCGGCTTCAGTTGTGGATAGAGTTACACACTTTTGTAGTTTGGATTGCCAAGAAATTGCACCGCCAGCAAATTTCACCAAGTAGCCCGATGTGGATTTGCATGTGTCAACATCTCCGGCCATGTCCGCGTCTGAGTATCCCACCAACTGCGGTTTGTCAATTCCAAGATATAAGCACATCTTGAAAGTTTTCCGAATATATCTCACGATCCATTTCACTGCGGACCAGTGTTCCTTTCCCGGATTGGACAGAAACATGCTAACTATCCCAACGGCATGAGCTATGTCCGATCTGGTGTATACTAGAGCATACATCAGGCTTCCCACAGCTAATGAATAGGGAACGCCTTTCATGTATTTCTTCTCGTCATCCGTAGTCGGGCATTAACGAGTGCTCAGTTTGTAGTGATTTGCCAACGGTGTATTCACTGGCTTTGATTTCTCCATGTCGAATCGTTGGAGCGCTTTCTCAAGATAGTTATCTTATGACATCTACAACTTCTTTACCTTTCGATCGCGTAAAATTCTGACTTCCAGAATTTGCTTAGCCGATCCAAGGTCCTTCATGGAAAATGACCGCCCAAGCTGCTCCTTCAGCTTCTTTATCCGATCTCCGCTGCGTTCGATGATCAGCATGTCATCTACGTAGAGAAGAAGAACAACAAAATCATCATCCGAGAATTTCTGTACAAATACGCAATGGTCACGAGTTGTCCGCCGGTACCCCTGACTGGTCATGACTGACTCGAATTTCTTGTACCACTGCCTGGGAGCTTACTTTAATCCGTACACTCTTTCTTAAACGACAGACAAGTTTCTCCTTTCCCTTGACTTTGAATCATTCTGGTTGTTCCATGTAGATTTTCTCCTCAAGCTCACCATGGAGGAATGCAATCCGAACGTCCATTTGTTCCACCTCTAAGTCCTGGGTGGCAGCCAGGCCTAGTACAACCCGAACGCAGGACATTTTAACAACCGGGGCAAATATCTCATCAAAATCAATCCTCTTTCGTTGACTGAAGCCCTTCACCACCAACCGTGCCTTGTATTTAGGCTTCTTGGTATCCTCATCCTGCTTCAAGCGATACATCCATTTGTTCTTGAAGGCCTTCTTCCCCTTAAGAAGTTTTATCAAGTCGAAGCTGTGATTTTCATGAAGGGAGCTCATCTCCTCCTTCATGGCTTCCAGCCAATCCTTTTTGCTGTCGTCCTTCATTGCCTCTTCATAGTCCCCGGGCTCTCCGGCATCAATAAACATGACGTACTCATTTGGTGACAGACGGACGGCCGTCTGTCGCGTGAGGATCGTCTAACAGAGACATTTCCTACTGGTTGAGGAATGACTTCATCAATTGTGTCATCCGGAGCCATAACCTCCCCTTCATTATCCTCAACCGTCTCTTGACTATGATCCTCTCCTTCCAATGATACCGGACGGACAGCTTCATTGCTGACTTGGTCCGTTTGCTTATCGTCGCACTTAGCCTTCCTGCCATTATCTTCGATTGTCTCATTTTCAATGAAAGTTACGTCCCTAGACCGGATGAGTATTTTCGTAGCTAGATTATAGAACCGGTAGCCCAGTTCATCTTCCCCGTAGCCCAGACTGACGCACTGTATCGTCATTGGCTCCAATTTTGTCCTTTCGTCTCTTGGGACATGTACGAATACTTTGCATCCGAATACTCGCAAATGATTATAGGACGGCTCCTTGCCGTCTATATCTTCTCTGTCACTTCACCCATCAAAGGCTTATTAGGCGACCTATTTATAATGTAGCCGCCGTCCAGAGTGCTTCTGCCCAGAACGAAGCATGAAGCTTTGCTTCGGAGAGCATGAAATGTACTCTCTCTAAGAGCGTACGATTCATCCGTTCTGCCACTCCATTCAACTGTGGTGTCTTTGGTGGTGTTTTTTGGTGCCTAATACCATGTGACCGGCAGTAGGCATCAAAAGGCCCCAAATATTTATCGCCATTGTCACTTCGGACGGTCTTCAACTTCTTCCCCATTTGACGCTCCACGAGAGCATGGAATTGCTCAAATGTACCAAGAACCTGATCCTTGGTCTTTGGTGGGTAGACCTACAGCCTTCTAGAACAGTCGTCAATGAAATAAACAAAGTATTGGGCTCTACCAAATGATTTTTCTCTAAATGGCCCACACACATCTGTGTGAACAAGTTCTAGGAGCTCCGCCTTTGGAGCGGACAAGTCTACATGGAATGAGACTCTTCTCTACTTGCCGGCTAAGTAATGAGAACACAGCTCTGGTTCTTCATTCTTTGCTCCAGTGATTAGGCCTTTCTTGGCCAAATAGGACAGCCCTTGATCACTCATGTGGCCTAACCTTCTATGCCACAGATCCATCTTCCCAATGTAGATTGTGGCATTCACATCTCCGGCCACTGCACAAGCCTTCATCATATACAAGCCGGAGGCCTTCTTTCCTCTTGTGACGACAAGAGACCCTCTTGTCAGCTTCCACCCGCCTTCACAGAAGGTATTGTAATAACCTTCATCATCCAGCCAACTGGCTAAGATGACATTCAACTGAATGTCAGGGACATGACGCACGTCCTTCAACATTAGCTTCGTCCCATTGTTTTTAACCAAGAGGAAATCTCCCCTGCCAACAATAGGAGATGTTCATTCATTTCCCATCCTTATTACTCCAAAATCTCCTGGAGTGTAAAATATGAACAGCTGTCTTCTGGACGTGACGTGTAAGGTGGCATTGGAATTGATTACCCAACTGGACTCTTCGTCCGTCAGATTTGCCACGTCTCCTTCACTTGTCAGCAGGAGACCGCCTGCTATAACCACAAAGACGGAGGACTTTTCCTCTACCCGTCCACTATCACCTTTTTCCCTTTCTACATTTTTCCGCTTCCATTTGAAATAATATTTCTTAATGTGGCCCTTCTTGCCACAGTGGTGGCACTCAAGGTTTTAATACCTTGACCTTAACTTGCTGCGGGCTTTCTCTCCTTACTTTTGACCACGACCTCTACTTCTTCCCCTAATTTCAATTACAAGTACCTCAAATGTCGAGATCCCTTGTGACCTCCTTGACTCATTCATGAGTAGGAAAGCAATAACCGCATCCAACTTTAAAGTATCCTTGCCAAACAATAAGGTTATGACTATATAATCATAGGAGGCCGGCAGAGAAGCTAGCAGGACCAACGCCTTGTCCTCCTCCTTGATCTCTTCTTCAAGGGCGGACATCTGCGTTAATATCCGGTTAAACTCGTCCAGATGCTTCTCGAAACTTCCTCCTTCCAAGAATTGTCGGCCATAGAATTGCTTCTTTACATGAAGTCTGGTTGTCAATGATTTGGACTTATACCGGCTCTCCAACTTCTGCCAGACTTCTGTCGGGTCAGTCAAGCCAAGCACTTCCTGGAGAGTGTTATCCGCCAGATAGAGTTTGATAGTGCAATTTGTAAAATCTCTTTTGTCTTGCCATTCGTCATCGGTCAACTTTGCAGGCTTCTCTTCCTTATTCTTTAGTGCCTTTATCGTCCCTTCTCTGGTGAAAACGTTCTTCACATTTTCTTACCAGAGAATGAAGTTACCCTACCTGTTAAATTGCTCAACGCTAAACGGTAGATTTTTCGATGATGTCAACGTCATTAGAACAAAGTTCTCAACTTTGCTCTCTGATACCACTTGTTGGTCAGAAATGGGGCGGCCTACCAACACAGGCACAAATGAATCGAAGAGAAGGAATGAAAGTCAGAATATTGACAACAGATATTTATGTGGACAACCCTTCTCAATCAAGGAAAAAATTACGGGACTTTCAGTCCGTAAAACTGCACTATGTATGAGATAGAGATTACAAAACAGGAGGCGAAAATACATACACAGTTGGGCCTTCTTCCTCTCCTCTGTTTTTCTTTCTTACTCTCACACACTCACACTCTGCTCAGCTCTCTCTACTTACAACAACTTCTGTCCCACACTCCCAGCCTGCTTATTTATATATGTATATAAGAATATACAAAATGACTTGACAGCAGTTGGACCACAACGTCGTTATTCATGGTTAGTGCACGGTTCCCAAGAAGCATGTTTTAGCTCAGCAGCAGGTGGCACATGCCTGCAATATCAGAAGAAAGATCTGTTGTCTTGAGTTTCTAAGGTTACTAAACAGGCAGGTCAACCTACTCCCTTTCAGACACAGCAGGTGTTCTGTGTTGCCTTAATGAGACGGTCAACTTTGTTGACCGCCTTCTCATTTAGACCGGTCAACGTCTCGTTGACCGTCTTCTTAGTTGTCCTGAGAGTCATCGGCAAAACCGGTCAACTTGATTCTTCAGCCGATCAACTATGTTGACCGGCCGTTGACCGAAACTTTTTCACGAGAGAGATTTCCAACAAATCTATACGACTGGTTTCTAACACGATTATTTGAGGCTAACTACCATGCTTCTTATTAAATTGGATGCAACGTCACCACTTTAGTATGGGGAAGTCCTAACATTCTGATATCTTTCTTCTCATCAAATCAGACAAGACGTAAGTGTGTTTGGTATTCTTCTTTTGATGTATAGAATTTCATAAATCTGTGTAAAATTGAGTGATATTAAATTTTCTTGTGTTTGGTTAGTGAAGTGAAAAACTGTAGATATTAAAAATTAAATAAAAGACTGTGGAATTCTAAAGTTATATTTTTATCCAAAGTAGAATTCTATAGTTTTTCAAACAAATTCAGTAAAAAATCGTGCAAACCTCTAATAAACAATGTGTCCCCCATACACAAGAAAACTAGATTTGCATAGCTTTACATCAAGCAAATTAAACAGTATATATTTCACAGGATTTCAACAGTTTTCTTAGTTATCAACAGTTTCACCACTTCATAGCTCTATACTATTTTTCTAGTACAGGGTCAAACAGAACACATCATAAAAGGCATAAACCTTGAGACCATCCACATAGCATGATCAATTGCTGTAAAGTAGTTGAAAAAAAGATGCTCATATGTTTCTCTTTTTGTGGCTTTAGCATGATACATGGCATCCCAAATGAAGACTTTGAAAGAGTGTTTTGGTACCTGGTGGGGAATCATGAATCCGCTGAAAAGGTTCCACAGCATATAAAATGGAGCAGCTATTATGGCAGAAACCTGATGGCTGGGCGTGATGGCTGTTGTCATCATTCCATAAAACGTGAACGATAGCACCGTGAAATACATAAAAAATATATACCACCCGAATTTTGACAGTGTCCACTCAAACGAAGCCATGGAGTAAAATATTGTGCAATAAATGAGTGTCTGCACGAAGACGTAAGGGAACTCAATTGCAACCTGGCAAAGGGTAGAAAAAATGGAAAAGATAGTAAGAGGGAATCAATGAACGCAATGCTATTTAAAAACAAATTGACACTAAAGGAGCTAAATCATCCATTGAAAACCTGTGCAGATGCAAATGGTAGAGCTGAATATAGTCCCGCAGCTCGTTCTCTATATGAAACATATCTCTCAGTGGAAACAACAGGTTGAACTGCAGTACCGTTCGTAACTCCAATGAACAAGACCGCTGCATACAGCGATCCCATTGCATTGAATATTTCCTGCTGAGTTTCCCTATAAAAGCGAAAAATGCGGGCATTAAAGGCGAGGAATTATTAATAGCTAAACACTTACAACTTATCATCAGTAAGACATCATTTTCTCTTCTTTACATTCCGACTTCTAGCTAAAACTCACTCATAATAGATATAATGGTTTATGACATAAAGAACTCGAGGAGCACATATGGCAATAAACAACTCCTTTAAAAGCCTTGATTTTTATAGCTACGAGATATGATTAATAGAAACAGTCTTTAAGAGATATAGGGATAAAGCTAATAAAAACACTCCATGGACACCACAAAAATAGTTGGCTCATGAGCTGAGTCATCGTTTATTTCTGCTCTGTTTAGGATCACATACTTCTGACTTGATTAGCCTGCACTTGTTTAGTCAAATCCCAAATTAACACTAAAATTCTAAAAGCATTACATTGTTCCCTCTTTGACTAAATTTAGTTAAATTATCTTATACAGCTAATTTTCAACTATAACTAGCCAAGCAATGATGCAGGCTGTGCTTTAAACATCGCACTGGCTGGATAGACCACTTTTCTCAATCAAAAAGTGTCTTGTTTGACAGATAATAAGGATAGAAGTCTCCACTAAATAAGCAGCCTGCCACCGGACAACCTGTGTCAAGAGAAGACTGAATGTCTACCATCTTATAAGCTTCTTTACGCATTATTTGGACACCCAAAAAGTTAAGAGGGAAAAAGAAATTTATGAAGGAAATTAACTATACTTGATCTCCTTCTCCTCCAAAACTTACATTTTCATCCTAGTGTTCAGGGGGACCTTCAAGATAGACAACCTCCTAACAATAGCACAACAACAATCACCATAAAAACATTAAGTTTTACAAAATAAGGTTTACTATATGTATACATTTTTGTCATTCTACTTAATTTAGTAAAATATCTTCCGAAAGTAGTAGCAATTTAAAATCAATTTTATCGCCTCTTTCCCAGTTTTTCTTGATATACACCTTTCTTTCTTTCCTCGAACTTTAAACTCCCAACTATAGCAGGCTTTATATTATTGCAGGAGGAGAAAGCCATCATCGCACTCATTTTGTTCACATTGCTATCAATTATTGAGTAAAGCATTCCCAACTATTGAAAAGCTAAGAAAGGTACAGCATATGACCTTTTAGAACCAAATCCCCAACATATTGTGCCAAGCATCAATGAGATGATGACAGTGTAGAAGAAACGAACTGCAGTATATTGTGGATTTCGCCAGTAAGACAGATTTTGTTTCCAAAAACAAGCCAGGAACTGATGTCGGAATGGCTGAGAATACTTGGTTGGAAAATTTAGTTCTTTTGAAGTGTTGTTTGGTCTACTTAGACGATCAACCAACTCACTGTTACGCCTGAAACAAAAGGAGATGGTTAAGTAGGACATATTTTCCATTTTTCCTTCCTTTTTTTCCGTAGTTAAAGTTGGGGAGGAGGGAGTTGAACTTGAGACCTATTGGTCCCAGAGCCTTGGTCTTAACTAACTTAGCCAAGGCCTCATTGGATTAAAATCAAAGGATATTTTTAATTAAAAAAAAAATCTCCCGGCAGCATAATGAACAACTAGACATACTTAAACAAGGTTGAGTTTCTGTACACTTCTGCAAAGTCCACACCCAGACGACTTTCTTCCGCTGAAGAGGTGACTTCAAGCATCCATGTGGCCGGATTATGACCTGGTTTGATCTTTGGCACTCCTTCAACTGCCTATAAATGGATACATGCAATAAATTAACACTTCCCTGGAATCAAGATTCAATTACCAAGAGTAGGAAGAAAACAACATAGTATATGGTAGGACACACAAACTGACCTCAAAAAATTCAATAAGCTTGCATGACCTTGGCCCAAGTGGACCAGCATAAATAAGCTGTCCCCCACGTTTCATAAATAAAAGCTGAAAGAGAGAGAGACAGTATGACAGTGATCGATAGAGACATCATCAATGGAAAGGACAGAAAGAAAAAGAATATGACATGTGACAGAATATGCAGACGAACATCATGACCATATAGACAGGTTAGAGGAAGTATGGAGAGTAATAGAAAGATGATTTGGCTAATAATGAACCCATATAAAACATAATTGGCTTGAATTTGGAGTATGCACTTGCACTTGAGGCGCGCACACAAACAGATGATCACCTGGCCACATATTGGCTGCATTTACTGCTTATATTTGCTTCAATCCATGAGGCTCTATTAGTTGGAAGCCATGCATCTTTTGGTAAACTCATTACTGGCAGTGGCATCCTAAATAGGAGGGAGAGACCTAGAGAGGATTCGTTTGTTGTTGGTGGATGATGCTAACATGCACAGCAGTAATTACTATGTCAATGTGGTATCAACTCACAAACCACATTGAGCCTGCCTTAAGGGAGTTAAACAGATGGTATGATAAATGTAAGGCATGATCCTCCCATCAGCTCATGGAGCAGGCAAAATGAAGAATAATGACCTTACTTATCCAGATTGCCTTTCAGTTATTTAACGTGGCAACATACCATTCAGCAAATAGTAGAAAACCTATGAAGGGGAAAGCACCTCATCAAAAGATTCAAAAATGTCTATGCTTGGCTGATGAATTGTACAGACAATTGTTCGGCCTGTGTTAACAATATTCCTCACAGTTCTCATCACAATTGCAGCAGATCTTGCATCCAACCCAGAAGTTGGTTCGTCCATAAAGACAATAGATGGGTTCGCAACCAGTTCCACAGCAATTGTCAGCCTCTTTCGTTGCTCTGTTGACAAACCATCAACAGCAGGTAGACCAACCAATGCCCCGCTCAATGAAGTAAGCTCTACAAGTTCCATAACCTCCTCAACAAAAGCCTGAAAATAACCCCAACAAAGTCATGCATGGTCCAACAGATAAGAAAAAAAAAAAAAAAATCTTAGTTACCCTCTGTGTCTCCAAGTCAACGTTAGAAGGCAGCCGTAGCCATGCAGAGAAAAGAAGAGATTCAAGAACAGTCAAGCACGGGGAATGAATATCATTCTGCTCACAGTAACCAGATACTCTTGCAAATGTTTCTTGCTTTTTGGGATATCCAGATATGTAAATGCTCCCTTCAATTACCCCACCAGTTTTCCTGCCAGCTAATACATCCATTAGAGTGGTTTTACCAGCACCACTGATGCCTACTAAAGCAGTGAGCACACCAGGCCTAAATGCTCCAGTTACGTCGACCAACAAATGTAATCTATCCTCCGATATCCCTTGCTGTTTCAGCTCCTGAATCATTACAGGGATTAGGATTAAGGACAAATAATCAAAACAAATATAAGAGCTTCCTAAATATACAAACCAAAGGAACATCAACATAGTAGTTGATGTTGCTGAATGACATGGAAAGCGGTTGAAAAGGAAGAACCATGCCCCTTTGTGTGAATCCTTTTGCTGACCCAAAAAAGTCAGGAATATGATTATTATAGATAATTAGTGCTAAAAAATAAACAAATAGTTCCTTACCTATTAAAGAACAACACAACACGAATGCATTATCACTAACCATTTATTGAGTCAGAATGCTCCAAGAACTGTCTAAGCTCGATCACAACTCTTTCACCCTTCCTCCGCCTTTCTCTTTCCTGGAGCTCCTCCTTAGAAATAACAGCTTGACGCTTCCCAAGAGCTGGAGAAATAGTAAAGCATAAATCAGTTGCAGACTTAAATTGCTTGGCAAATGCCAATGGAGACCTGAACAATTTAAAGAAAGCAGGTCTTACGATGAAGGTAAGTTAGGAAGATTGTGAATAGGATATTGAACAAGATTGTATATCCAAGCAAAGCCCCAATACCAATCCAATACCAGTAATTTTCTGGAAACAAGCTCCTTGATCTCAATACCGAGTCACCTAATCTGGAGTTACCTAATTGCTAACAGACGAGTAAAGTAGAGAACCATGAGTTTCCACATGTGAGGAAGAATGTCTAAAGCCATGGATGAGACTGTAGCAATTTCAAAGTAATCCATATGCAAAAGTTAGTTCAATAGATTCTAGAGCCTACATGCAGCTAGATAAAGCATGGATCCTTTCCCTTCAGAATCTCCTTAATCATGCAACAGCGTTAAGCCAACAACATTGAATCCAAAGGTTATCAAATTATTAATTTCAGAAACATAATGGTCTTGAGAAAAGGATGCAGAAGTTGTTTTAGTAAAGAAATGTGCAGTGCATGTTTTAGAATTCAAGTGACACTGAAGGACGTGACATAGGACACAACATCTCCCTCAATATGAAAAATATTAACCAATCTCAACAGAAAAACCCTTCGCACTCATTTTTCTTTGTTTTCAATGAGTAGTAAATGTTATCAATAATAAGAATGTAAGGTAACACGACAAGGTGTAAGCAGATCACTTGAAATATGTACAATGAGATGATACCGCACTACCCCATATAAAATATGAAGTTGCATGGGACTTAAACTGAAACACGAAATCACATCCAGTAATTCTACCACCTAGGCACATTGACTCTCTTCAAGAAAATCGTAAGATTTTCTTTAACTTTGAAGTCCAAGCCTTCATGCAAAAGGGAACAGTGATCATTTATATGAAAGTCCTTGGTGAACTAACTACCTTATCCCAAGAATGGCCAAGGAATTCATTTACAGAAGCTGCATTCTGACCATACATCAAAGGAGAAAGCCAGAAGCCCCAAATCCACCAACTAGGAATGCTATCTGTCATGATAATGGTATCATGTTAGTATCTGATATCAATTTAAAAATTTAAAAGAGTTCTTAAATAACAACATTTTACCTCTTGAAATAATATATCCTCCAAGGCCCATGACAACCAACATGGCAAAAGATCCAAATGTGTTAGCAACTATCATATTCCTTCCCAGTGATCCAATCACACGGAAAAGAGATAAAGACATTTGGTGGAGAAAAAAGAACAAAAGCAATTGACAAAGGAACCTGAAATGGGGAAAAATAATAATAATAAAACTACAATTAAAACCTTGTTCCTCCTAAAAATCATGACACTTAATGCAGAACTCCATTGGAATAGTGAATTCACAATTAAAGGATTCATTCCCAATTCAAGATCTAGGTTTACCTAGTAATGTTGGGATCATATCCAATCACATAATATGTAATTGCCACCCAGAAGCCAGACTCCAGAAGTGAAGTAGGAACACTCAAGATCCATGAAGGGATGGTATAAACCCAGCAAGGATAGAAGTGCAGGTCCCTATGTTTGTAAATAACTGGAAGCTTTGCCACTAACATGGACACCTCAGTGAATCCATTGAAAAGGATTATAACCATGGAGAAATATAAAGCCCCCATGTACAAGCCTCCATCATAAATAGTATTATGGTGGATTGCCGTCCGGAAGAAAACAGTCATTGTGATAGTAGCAACAAAAAGCAGCTGCAGGAATACCATACAGATAAAAAAAAATCAGACAGAACCTTACAATATTACAACTTTTTTCTTCCAGGCTATCAGCAAACATTCCAAATCTTGCATTCTATTTGGCATTGCTTTCGCAAAAACTTTTGGAAAAGTTATAAATAATTTTTTTCCAAAAAGCATATGTTTTATAAATTACTCTGAGTTATTTAACAAGTTTTATATCATTTTATAGCTTTTCCTAAAACCACATTTCAAAATCAGAAACAAGCACCCATCTAATTTGGGATCCAGCAAATTTAAAACAGCTTTTCATTATACCCAAAAAGGTAGAGTTGTTATGTTGTTCCTTGCATACAAAGTTGGCAACTTTACCTGGATGAATTTAAAGACATAGATAAAGGAATTCCTTTTCATTAGTAGCTTCAGCCAAGAATAGCCAATCTTGAGAAGTTCAATCTTATTCACACCATAGTAAGAAGTTGACAAGGCTGTTGGATGATTTGATTTTTTATCAAAAGGAATATCTAGTTCCTCATACAAATTCTTTCCCACGTGAAATGAACGGAAGGCTTCTGCAAACTTTACTACAGGAATGTATTGGTGAGGGCGGACAGGATCAGACCAGTACTGCTCTTGGTCCTTATTTGATGTAACCTGTGTACAAGAATGTGCAAGAAGTTAGGAGACCACAAAGTACCACAGATTTTCACAACTGAAGCTAGGGCTTACTTCTTGCAAAAAGTCTGCAACATTCTTCCTCTCAGGACATGTGAATCCCATTGATGAAAAGAAATCAAGAACAGCATCACGAGGCCCTTGGTATACTATTTGTCCCTCACACAGTAGCATGACATCATCAAACAACTCGTAAGTTTCTGGAGAAGGCTGAAGCAGCGAAATTACAGCAGTCCCATCAAGTGCACGAGTTGAATACTTAAGATACTTGATAATTTGATAAGTAGTGGAACTGTCGAGACCATTTGATATCTCATCCATGAACAAGACCCTAGCTGGCCCTACTAATAGTTCACCTATCAAGAATACAACATCATCATTCAAACATCAACCACAGGTTTGACATAAACGATAAGAAAATTAAGAATGCAGGGCATATACCTGTTGTCAGCCTCTTCTTTTGGCCTCCAGAGATCCCCTTAAGCATTTCATCTCCCACTACAGTGTCCGCACATAGGTCTAAACCTAAAATCTTTGTCAAACTAATTTTAGTTCTTCAAGACAACAGAAGAGAACTAATGCCTGTGTCGGCGATGAAGTATTGATATCAATAACATGTTATAAGCTTCCTCTAGCTTTTAATCTGTAAAAGACATACATTTTAAATATTTGAACCACCTTAATCGTCCATCCCTTCTTTTCTTCTATGGTTGTAATTTCCAATTTGCTACGGATATCTTCATTCCATATATTATCTTTTAAAGTGACCTCAATTATCAATGTTTGCATTTTTATCTCCATACGCTAACTTTCTATACCTATTACTTTTAATGTCCTAACATTCTTACTAGGCAGCAAAACAACTCCAAGGTGTTGTGGCAGCGTCTCTCACTTATTAAACACTAAGACTCTCCAAGACTTCTTGGGAGAATGTCAGCCATGCTCTCACCCATGTCAGGTACACTTTGGTATGTGTTAGAGTATTTTATTTTTTATGTTTATTTGAATATACTTGGAATACGCTTGGACATGTTAAGGACACAATTAGGACACGTGGACTTTTAGGTATTGAAGATAAAGAAATGAGACATTTCATGAAAATTAACAAGGTATTGAGGTTGTTTAGTAATTACCAAAAAAATCAAAACACAAGGCTAAGTGAGAGAAATGAACACCCTTAGTTTCAACTCACATTCAATAGTAGAGAGAAAGAACGCTTGACTGAGAAAAGAATGGATTGCTAGTGATGCAAGCTTAGGAGATGACTGCGGATATGTATTTCATGGTGTGTTCTAAGCAAGCTTTAGCTCTATGTTTCATTCTCTTCTATTTTGTTGTGAAATGTGTTGTGCATGCCCTAATTATATGGATGTTGAATCATTGTTGCATTAGTTATATCCTTACTTTTTTGTTGAATAGTTGTTTGAATACTTTCCTACATTTGCTTGTTTTTTGCTCTATTATTCTCTCTTTGAAAGAAAATGGGCTAGAAACTATATCTGTATTCTAACTCTCTTTGTTGAATTATTTAAGGTGCTTGGTCGATTGGCTCCTCCTTGTTTAGTTTTTATTCTATTGTGAACCGTAATAACTAACAAACCTTAACTTCGCATTTACTTTTTTAATTTACTTCTTTTTCCTTATTTTTTTGGTTGTGACGATGACCAATGGCAACTACTTTTTTCTTGAATGCCCCTACCTCTTTTATTTCATAGAAATTGCTTGTTTAAAACCTTTACATAACGAAATATCCTAGGGTTATTAGATTTTACAAAGAAATATTTATCATTCGTTTTGTGTGAAATGTTGTTTGCTTAATTATATAGTCATACCTTTAATAAAGTTAAGTTTTAATTAATGTGTCCATAGCATCTTGAATCCTCATTTTTAAGAAAGTAATGTTCCATTGTATACGTGTCTTTGTGCCCATGTCCATACTTCTTAACATTTTTATCTATTAAACATAATAGATATTTTCTTTTACTTTTTGAGTTATTTTCGTATAACAAAATTTTCCAGTACATTTCTCCATTTTAACCAATTCAATAATCTTACACGACACATTGTCATTGATCTCTCCCTTTTTTTTGAATTTTAAACCCAAGGTGATTGTTTTTCAAAATATATTGATTATTAAATTTCACTTTTCATTATTTAGTTCATAATTACTAAAATTATGCTACATATATTTTATTTTTTTTCTACTTATCTTAAACCCTTTAAATTCTAGAGCCTTTATCCATAAATCTAACTTTACTTTCACTCCTGCACTAGCTTTGTATATCAAGACAACATCATTCGCAAAAAACGCATACTTCAATGCACCTCGTCTTTAATGTCTTGTAAGCTTATCCAAAAGCAAAGCAAACAAATACAGACTCAAAGTTGTCCCTTGATCCACTCCTATCCCCATAGGGAAATACTTAATGGCTCTTTATAAAGTTCTAACACTGGTACATATTCTTAGTGACATTTATCTATTTTCTGCCATTCCTTTCTTATAACACTCGCCATAACACTTCCATGGGCACCCTACCTTAAACTTTTCTACATCAATGAAAATTATGTGCAGGTATCTTTTCTTTAGCCTAAATTCTCCATTAACATTCTCAACCTAGGTAATGTTTAATGCCCTATTATATAACCAAAATCATTTCTGACATCCATTTCTTTTAGCCTTTGTTCAATTAGTATCCCAAAGTTAAAACTGTGGCTAATTAATTCAACACCATCACAATTAGCTCAATGTCTAATATCTTCCTTATTTTATTATATAGTCACTAAAGCATATCTCCTCAATTCATCAGATATTCTTTTAGTTTTGAAGCATACTAATTAAACTAATTAACTAATGGCTTCATGTCTCTCAAGTGTTTCAAAATGACAATAGCCATGCGATCTGATCTTGCAAATTTAACATTCTTTTCATTCTTTTAAGTGGATTCTTTAACTCTAATTTCACAAACATATGTAATTGCCTTTTCCTCCTCACGAAGTTTTAGATGTAGGCCCTCAACTCTATCAATTGTCGGTTATCTTATTTGAACAATTTTGTCACCTTTCTTTTAGGTCAATTTTCTTTAACAAAAAGACCATTACTCCAACTTTTATGCATATAATAATACCAAACCATTGCCAATTATTTCTCTTACCCTACACAATTTATGTCTTTCTCTCCCTCTTTGGTTCCCAGCTTAGCATAAAGCTCATTTTGAGCTCTAAATTTATCTTTACTTACCACTTTCTTTGCTAGTCTTTTTGCCTCTTTTGTATTTTTTGGAATTTTCATTAATCCTATAATATTTTCTTGTCTTATAATACTCTTTGTTTTTATTGTCTTTTGGAAATCCTCACCCCTCCACAAGTAATTTGCCTTTCTCTGTGTTGAAAAAGCAGGAGATGACCCCAAAGCAAGCAAGAAACAAGGGATGATCGGGCAAAGTGAGTCTTTGTTTTTATCGCCTTTTTGACATCTTCACCACACCAAAAACTTTCCATAGTACCAATGCTTCCTCCTTCAGAATTTCCTAGGACTTTCTATGATATGACCTTAATACAATAACCCATCTTACTCCATAAATATTTTACGTCTTTTGCTGCTCGAAGATCTTCTTTCAACATTTTCTCTCCAAATTTGACTACATTTTCTCACTTTAGGGTCCACCATCTTACTCTCTTACATTTGTCAGAATATACAAATTAAGGAAAGACCAAAAGCCAGTATGCACAGGCTAACCAGGGCATATAGTACCTTCAAAATGTAATCCACCACTACGTTTGTGTTTTGTCCATCCAAGGCTAACGCCTGAGAAAGCAACTTAAAGTATTAACAACCTGTTAACAAAAAGACTGACAATTTTTATGAAAGCGTCAACCTTCATGAATATGTCAAGATCTTCTTCAGGCTTTAGATCAGCCGCTTTTTCTCTTCTTGCAAGTTCCAAAAGCATATCTATTAAAGTTGGTCATAGCACAGAAACAAGATGAGCATATGTATACAACTGACAAAGACAATAACACAAAGAGGTAGCAACACTTCCTACCGTATTTGATCCTAGCTCCTTGGCATCGTGCAGCAAAGTCAAGGGTCTCCCGGACAGTCATCTCTGCAGTATGGCAATCTTGTTGACTTACATACGCAGATGTCCTCTGAGGAACAAACTCACGAAAATCATGTCCATTGTATGTGATTTTCCCTGACATCTTTGAACATCACAAGAGATTAGGAAAGTACCACAATCTATGAGGAAAGTGTAGCTGACATGTTCCATAATAACAGGAAATGCACATAATTTAGAACAATCAAGTTTGGCTTTTGCCTCAAAGGAAAGTAACATGCTGTGACTTTAGGGCAATGAAATAAACAAAGTGGTTCTTAGTCACTATATCAGGAAATGGCTTTTAAGTCATCATTACTAGCAAACGTATTTAAACACTCACTACCTGCAATCCTTGCCCCATGCGTCCGGCGAGGGCTAATAACAATGTAGTCTTTCCACAGCTGGGAGGACCCAGTAGCAGCATCAACCTGCAAGACATTGTCATGCCTAAGTATACTACACAGACGGAAGACTCATTAAGCAGTTATCACTCCAATTTCCACATACCTGGAAGGTCTAATAATTCCACTGATATTATCTAAAATTGTCAACTTTGCTCTTTTTCCTGGGAATATTTGCAACTTCCTCAAGAAAGCCTTCATGTTGGCACAATGAAGTGCATCAAATTCAATACGTTGTAGGGTATAAAAAACAAATTATTCATGAGTAAAGTTCTGTTGTAAGGGCTGTGATTTATCGCAAATCTTTACCTCGGTCATGTTAAAGATAAAATTAGGAATGGTTGGCAGTGCTCGGCTTCCAATGTGGACAAAAGACTCGACTGTTAGATGTCGAAACCGAACTTCTATCGTCGGGAACTCCAGATCTACTCTGTGTAACAAAGTAAATCAACTAAGGTATGAATTCACATGTGAGAAATATTCAGCTTGTATCAAGGTGCCCACTACGTGAGGGCAGCATATCAGAGTGATATTGAATTGATTTTGAGAATGATGAAATAATTTCCAAAATCCAGCTATTCACAGTTCACGCAAACACAACGCAATAATAAACTATTTACTATAACCAATTTGACTCGATCTTCCACAATGAGAAATAGTTCAAATTTCTCATCATCCACCAGATGGATAAACAAACATAACAGTTACCGCAGTCAAAATGTTCATATCTGCCTACGAGATGTGTTGGATTGTTTGTCCCCTGCTCTTTTCAGGTCTTTTTTTTTTCTTGGATAGATAAAGGCTACAGTCTAACGTAACGTTTTATTCTTTCTTCTGTCTACTTCACCATGTCCCCTTCATCGCACAATTACATTCGTTGCAATCTCCCAAAAATTCATTGCCCCGTTTTTCGGTTTTGTGGCTGTTCTTTAATCAATTTTCTAAAATACAATTACACATTATATCTTCGCGTGCAGAAGTTTTGGTTCTCTTTTAGTTGTCTGATTCATTGACTTCATTCTCTCGGCCACTTGATCAGAGATCAAGTGAACGTAGTAAAAAAGATAATATCAACAGAAGCTCAGCCAATGAAGATGCCTCGCAAGTAAATCATACTTAATATGCATCAATCTGATAATAAGTTAATCTCAAATAACTGTTATTTCTATCTCTTCTTCCTCAATTCTCTCCAATTTGAAACAACCAAAAAATCAACTCATCAAACGAAGCTTAAGAAGTGGAATTACTCGTCCAAACGGCGTCGGATGCGATCGAATAAGTTCTCCGCATCATTATCGACAGAGCTCACCAACCGATCCAAAATAAGCTTGCGCTCATCAGCATTAAGCTCACCGACACGGATCTCCTTCGAATCGCCAACAATGTTCTTCAATATCCCCCTCCGAACTCGATCGTAAGTCGGCAGCCGCTCCAATGCCGCCCATCGGAGCGCCTCCTCGTCCTCCTCGAGTTCGCGCGACGACGTCGACCTCGCGAACACGTTCTCCGAAGAATTCCACATCGAAACGATAGATAAATTCTACGAGAATGGAAGGAGGAAGAAGACAGAGGATGGAAGGAAGAAGAGTACCGCGAGGGAGACATGCTAATGGGTGCTTTTATGCTGTTTACTGGGAAATGCTGACATAGGTGGTTGGGCTCTGGCCCCGCATTTAATAAATGTCATCCGCTCTCTTTCTTCTTCCGTGACTTTGCTTAGTCATTCCCGTCTTCTGCTTCTTTTGGCCGCTAATTCCTCTCTCTCCCTCCGATACTTTGTTGTACCGTTTTGCTAGTTACAGTTCGTGTAGAACGTGAAGGAAGGATAGCAGAGAGAGAGAGAGAGAGAGAGAGAGGGAGAGGGAGAGAGGGGGGGTGGGGGTGGGGTGGGGGTGGGGGTGGGAGAGGGCTCACATTAAATGCCCGCGGGAAAAATAGGCTGACGGATAGTCCAGGTTTCCGGTGAAATGAGATTTAAACTCTTATGAAAATTTCTAAACGACTTTTAATAAAAACTAATATTAAATTTGTTGAATATTGTTTAAATTATAATCAATCTGACCCGTTAATATAAGGAGCCTCAAACCATATACTTACAAACAAATATAAATTAACCGAATTGCTAAGCCTAGAACGATGGAGAATCCAACCAAATAATCGAATATTCAAGCACTTGGACCGTTAAAAATACAAAAAATTAAAGTACCGATTAACCAATTGGTTAATAAATCCAAATAGCTATTCCTGACAAACAGTTACAAGAACCAAATTATGAACTGTCGAATCAAGGGAACAATAAATAAGTCCAGCAATTAAACATTAAATTCAAAATTTATATAACGATTAAATCATCCAATTCCTAACTAACATAACTCATAAATTAATATACAACATATCTTTTTAAAAATGATGTACTAATTAGTAATAAGATTATAAATACACATTTTTTCTAAACAAGTGAATATTCAAATCGGTTATAAAAATAACAATTATAGAGTTTTAATGTTCTTATACTTACAAATACCAAAAATCACATAACCAAATCCTTCATTTCCCACTCTTATATCCTCAATCTTTTATTATCTTTTATTTTCAAAGAATGATTATTAACTTGAGTATTGGAGGGTATTTCGACCAGTAAGTCTCATATATCTTGATCTATTGCTAATTATTATTATATGTGAAATTTGAATTAGAAGATTTAAAGGTCCAACTCAATTTCATTTGAACGATCATCTAGATCTCAAGTACAAAGCATTAGCGCTATTTGTGAAAATATAGTTAAATTATTTGTTCCTACTTGATTGAAATCCTACCCATTTGAAAATAACTCTCATCCTCGACAAAATAAAAAATAGTAAACGTATGAGCACAGGAACAATCAAGCATGCCACTAAAAGATGTCCCATCTCGCAGCTTTATCTCACAATAAAGTAGTTTTGAAAGTTTCCACCTATTGACCAATTCCGGCATTGGATCATTGGCTGCCCAAGTTTAAGACATGTCAAATATACTTAAGTCTTTATGGAACAAAGTTGATGGCAAAAATCACAAGGTCGAGGTCATCCAGATGTAGACATTGACCTGCCAAAGGTCAAAAGGAAAGAAAGTTATTTTAAAGGGATGACACACTCTATTAAAGATTCCAAAGGCTTTTAAGACATCCATTCATATCACACCTTCCCGACTCAAAGGGCACCTAAACTACAAAGCTAGGGAAGAGAGCTTAAGTGACGAAATCCTCAAGATACCAAAGATTCCAAGTGCCTATCTAACCAAGAAGAGGAATCATATATTAGCATATTTCCTAGTTAAATAGATATCAACTGTATTTGCTAATCATTTAAAGTTGAGAATATTCCTCAATACCAAAAGAATCACCTCCACAATTGAAATGGATGAGAGAATAAAAATGATTGAACAGTAAGTTTTTGAAAAAAAAATAATGATAGGCAGACGATCGAATCAGATTATATACCTATCACATCGAAAATAAAGATGTATTAGCTACCTCACAAATTTAAAATGTCAATATTGAATCCCTATAATCGAAAAACTAATCCAATAGATCATATCAACCACTTCCAAATGTAACTTAGCTTCTAAAACCTAGAGAATGTTGTGCTATGTATTTACTTTCCATTAACTTTAAATAAAGACGCAAGAATTTGGTTTTACAAATTAAGACCAAATTCTATTTTATCTTGATAAACTAGTTCCTATCACAATTCATTTATAGCCAGAGAGAAGAAAAATAGCCCTAACACTTTATCAGGATTCGATTGGCCCTAAACGAAAACCTAAAGCATTATCTGGCTAGATTCAATATTGAGGCCAAAGGCATATCAAAGCTTAGCGGCAATGTGAAACTAAATACCTTTATGGTTACTATAAAACCAAGTGAATTCTTTAAATATTTAGTTTAACAGGATCCCAAAATATTATTAGAGGAAGAAGCCATCACTCGAATTTATGTTGCTGAAGAAGATGCCAACAAAACAAAGCGATTGGAATGCTCGATCTATGTGAGCCATCCAAAATCAAAAGGTGGACGAAGGAAAAAAAACAGTAATAACTCTTTCACTCGAAATCATAGAAAACAATGAAGAACTAAGTCAGGCATTTGTTGATTGTATAAGCTACTAAACCTTACGCCACTGAATGACACCCAAACAAACATTCTGATATAGAAATAGAACGAAAATATTCGTGAAATGGCCTAAGACAAGTAAAAACCCAGAAGGAGATGATCAGTTTAAGTGTTGCTTCTATCATCAATCTCTAAGGCACAATAATAAAGACTATAGGATGCTACAAAAGAAAATTAAAGCCCTAATATAAAATAAATAACTTAAGAAATATTTGAAAAATCTTAGGTCTACTCCAAGTAATGATAAAGATGACAAGAAGCAAATTAAGCAATCACGAAGTCGAGTGATGGTAAGAGTCTTTGATATAGTATATGCCAGACCTGCCAACAAAAAGGCTCCAAATCATTTTGAGAAGGCTTCCTCTTGCAAGAGATAGAAATCAAGGGGTATAAAATTATATCATTAGTTTTAATAACGATGATATAGCAAATGTAATCTATCCTTATTTTGACCATTTTGTTATATCTATACTTATTTTGAACAAAATTCTTAACTACTAATTAAAATGAGTTTTTATAATTTTTTACTTCAATGCATTCATTAAATTAGGATTTAAAGACAATCGAATAGAATCATTGGATGGACTACTATATGAACTTGACAACAAAGTGAAGGGAATAGTGCATCTGGAGGTTACACTAAGGGTAAATTTGATAATAACCTCCTATATACTAACCTTTTTAGTTGTTGATCTTCTATCAGTTTATGACATTATATTAGGCTGGTCGTACTTAATAAGATTTGGTATGGTCACTTTAATCTCAAGTATTGAAATAAAGTTTCCAACTAGATAGGGATTGGAGAAGTCATTGGAGGTTAGGTTACCATATGAAGTTCTTATTTGATGCAAATCAACGTCCTAACACCTTTCCAACCAGTTGAGCAATTTATAGTCTTCAGGATGAGACTTCTCTTCAATATACACAGCCCGAAAAGTTGCCTTTCCTAATTCATTTGAATTCAACAAACCCAAATAAGTATGTTTAGATCTACTATTTGCAAGCTTAAGATTTGAAGGACAGGCTAATTAAGTTCTTACATAACAGTATAGACATTTTTTTTTGGACTCTGTTTACATGCCATGTATTCTCATAAAAATTATGGTTCATAAGCTGAGCCTCATGTTGGGGCACAAGTTGATTAGATAAAAAAGATAAACTATTTTGTAAAAAATCCCATAATAATTTATGAACAAGTCAAGAAGTAACCGACACCAGATTCATCAAGGAAATAAATTATTTGGATTGATTATCCAATGTTGTCCTTATCAAAAAGAGTAATGAAAAATATAAGACATGTGTCAAATTTACGGATGGAAATAAAGTATATACAAAAGATAATTTTTCACTTCTAAAGATTGACTAGTTGGTAGACTTAATGTCCAGACACCAACAACTAAGCTTTATAAATGCTTATTTTGGATACAACCATATTTGATGAATCTAGAAGACGAAAAGATAATCTCGTTCATAAACGACCAGGGAGCCTACTGCTACAAAGTAATATTGTTTGAATTGAAGAATATTGATATAACATACCAAAGATTGGTGAGCAAAATATTTAAGCAACAGATTGAGAGAAAAGTGGAGGGGTATGTGGACGACATGCTTACTAAAATTATGCTTGTCGATGACCATCTTAATGAACTAGGCAAGACATTTGAGGTTCTCAAAAAATATTGAATGAAATTAAACTCAACCAAATGTGTATTTGGGATAACTTTTGATAAGTTTTGAGATTCATAATGTCGGATAAAGACGAATTTGAAGAAGATAAAAGACATAATGGATATGGAGCTATCTTAGATTATCAAGTTAATTAAGAGGTTAACCAAAAAACTAGATACACTATCCCGATTTTTGCCGAGTCAGTTGAAAAATATTTTTCAATTTCAAGGCATAAAGAGAAATGAAGACAAATAGATTTTTAGGGGATAGATGAGTGCCAACAAGTTTTTTTAGAGTTAAAAGAATATCTGACATATTAATCTTTATTAACTTGCCCCCAAAAAGGATGAGAAATTATATCTTTACCTGACTGTCTCAGAAACAACCTTAAGCACCATTTTGGTGAGAGAGGATGTAAGAATTTAGTGACCAGCATACTTTATCAGTAAGATCTTAACATACACAAAGACTTGGTATACCCAAATGAGCCCAAATGAAAAAGGTTGCTTTACTACGAGAAAGCTCCAACTGTATTTTCAAACCCACAATATTATAGTCTTAACCAATTAACTATTAAAAAGGATATTACAGAAGTCAAAATTATCCGAATGCTTGATCAAATAGTGTTAAATATGCTTTAAGATAAAATCAAAACTTGAATTCAAACTTCAAGCATATGGCACTAGTGTTGGGTAGGTTTAAGATAAAATTGACTTGACCATTAATACATGTGGCCCTTGAATCATAAAGCCATGAAAAAAATATAAATCAACTGAGTTAGTCGTTAGGTTCAGAATAAAAGAGAATTTGACTAAATTACTGAATATCCAAGTGGCCGAACTGATGAAAATACATAAGACCCTACAAATACTCTATTTTCCTTACACAAGTGGAGATTTGAATCATTCGTAAAAAATAACAAGTATAAAGTTTTAATCCTTTATATACTTATAAATCCTAAAAATCACAATATCAAGTCCCTCATTTCTTATAATTATATCCTCAAACTCTCATTGATTTTTACTTTTAAAGAAAAATTATTGATTTGACGATCGAAAGATATTATAGGAGCAAGTCCCATATCATTTAATCTGTTATTAATTGTTATGGCATACAAGATTCGGGTTTAAAAACTCAAATGTCAAACTTGGATTCATTTCAACAATTATTCAAATTTCAGAAATGTATCTGATGTGTCATGAATCCAAATTTCAAACGGATTTGGATTGAATTGTTCGTCGAATTCTAGTCTTCATCTACCGAGCTTGGGATTTTGCACACCATAATTTAAAATAAGAGGTCAGGTGACGACGGAATTTGATCCTATCGAAAATACTCTGACACTTAAGTCAGTAAAGAGTCTTCTGAAGACGAGAATGTGGAATGCAGTGAATGTAAGGATGAATGCTTAGAGTGTGTTTGGATTGTGGAAGCTTGCGGGAAGCAGTTTCTTCTCTATACTCAGTTTGCAGGGGACCAAGTATGGAGAGAACAATGGAAAAGTGCTGGAATGCTTGAAAGCGTTGGGAGCTTCCATAAGCTTTAGATTGCTAGAGGACATTTTGTGGGTAAGAGAGCGTATCTATGGAGCGAATCTCTATTGCCTTTTATAACCATGGTCCACCGCAGCCTTCTTTGCGTAGCGAGGTGGGATGTCCATCTTCTGTGGGGATCGTTGCCTTTCTTGTGTAGATGCGAGCGCCATTCTTGGCTATAACTGTCAAGAAGGCGGATGCCTTTCCTTCTGCGCACGGTAACTATTAGGGATTCTTCTGTGGATTGTGCGCCGATTTATGTGCCTTCCTCCCGAGTTACGCTCTAATTTGGGGAGATAACTGTTACAGTGAAAATTGCCTTTCTAGGAGATGCGAAAAATCAGGGCAGACAACCATTGGGGTTGAAAAGTGCGCACGAGCCAATTTGGACATGGACCGCATTTATCCTAGGCCTTGGCCGGTCTACTTGCAGCTTTTTTGGTCAACGAAAGTGTTGACCGTCCCAGGCGCCAATGGGCTGCTATTGCTTTTGGGCCACTTGCTCTTTTTGGGCTAGCCTGCTACTGGTGTCTATATCACTAGCCCCCCATACTGGTGGCCTAATGTTGGGGTTAGTCACTCCCTTATGGGTGATTTAACAAATAAATTTTGTCAATGAGAGGTTGACCAACAGAGAACTAAAGACGGTCAATGGGAGGTTGACTAGTGGAGAGCATCTTCAGAGTGAAAAATATTGGAGCACCTTTTCGGAGAGCAGAAGCTGATCAACGGAGTTGACCGGGTAATGGAGGCAAGCAGCTAAGGAGCGGGACTACCGAATTGCGCTACCTGAGGAGAGAGCTTGGAAGAAGAGAGCTGCCCTACCTGAGCCTTCTTCCTCGTCTTCTACAAAGCCAGACTACCGAACTTCTACAAAGCCGGACTACCGAATGGCCGAACAACTTGCTGGAGTTGGAAAGCGCTCGGGGTTGAGGCTTTTGTGGTTGACTTTGGAGCCATTGAGAGATCCACCACTAGAGGCGCTCTCGTTGTACCATCACCGTTGAGTGACTTGGCGGCACAAGCCGCGCCAGTGGAACCGTTGCTCAAAGCTGCAGGATTAGATGAGCCAGCCGCGAAGCCATCTGCAGAGCCAAAGGAGCCAACCGCCGAAGAACTTGCTGAGGCAGTTGGCATTATTGCGGAGCTAGCATAGGAGACCGTCGCTCCAAGTCTTCCGGCTGTCCTACCTGAGGAGTTCGTGGCGGGGCTACTGTGGAGCAAGCCCAAGAGACTACCACTCCAATTCTCTTAGTGGACAAGCCGGAGGATCTCCCACTACCTAGGCCTGCTTCACAGGTCCAGCTAGAAGGAAGAAACGCAAAGTCTTCTTGGTAATTTCTTCGAAACTGTGCTTCTCCCTTTTCCTCTTTCTCCATCGCTGTAGCCTAATCCTCTTTTCTTTCTTGCAGCAAGAGAAGGTTATGAGCGTCGTGCTGAAGGGGCTGCGCCAGGGGGAAGCAGTCATTGGAGACCGGGAGGAGAAGATCCTCTAGCTAAAGGAGCAGCTGAGCCGAGAGAGTGCTCAAGTTCGATGACTCTAGGAGAAGAAGGCTGCACTCCAGTTAGAGCTTTCTGAGCTAAGGGCGCGGTCAGTGGGACTGGAAAAGAGGGTTGCTCGGGTGGAGAGGCTCACGGCTGAGCTCCGAGTTCAAATAGTCATGCTTGAGAACGAGATGTCCACTTGTCTGTGTCCTTAGGAGATCACTCAGGCGCTGTGGGCCCAGCTCTTGGAAGGCATTAATATCTGTCACCAGATTGTCAAGGTGGTAGATCCAGACTTTCCTACTGGCGTCCTTGACCCCATGAACCGTGGTGCCCAGTGACGCGAGGATCTGGTTGACTTTGCTTGGGGTGCACAAGGGCCTCTCCCGCGTCCTCCTGGAAGCTCTGCCCCTTAGTTGGGATCTTTGTATTTTGGCTTTTGTTCCCTACTTATACTTGTAAATGAAGTATTATTAATAAAAAGCTGATTTCGTTGACATATTGAAGTCCATGACTTTTCTCGTCTTTCTTCTTAGTCATTTTCTTTTTGTGCCGGCCGGCCGGCCGGCTTTTTACACTTTGTGAGGGATGGCCAGTCGTCTCGCAACATTGCAGTATGGCTGCTTGGAGACGTGTGTCATGCTTTCAGATGGACCTAAGTCCTCGAGGAGATATCAGGGTGAGTCTGATATTGTATCAAGCCATTTTTCCATTAGAGCGCGCTTTTGTTTAATAAATTGTACTTTCGTGTTATGTGGCACTGCCCATGCTACGAATTTGGGCAGCCAGCCTTCTATCGAAGTGTTTATTTTCTCACACTTTGCTCAGATTTATCGGCGTTGTAAACTGACTGCGCTATCTCCTACTGGAGGAGGTTATCACACATGTCGTTTAAGCCCCCTAAGATTTTATATTAGACTGCAGATGGGCCACTTGGGATAGAACCAAGGTTTAATTCGACCGCTTATGAGCCGCTCCGGTGACCAAGATTTAATTCGACCGCTTATAGGCCGATTGGATGACCAATATTTAATTCGGTCGCTTACGGGCCGCTTCGATGATCAAGGTTTAAGTAGGCCGCGACGGGCCACCTGAATGACCAAAGTTTAATCCGACCATTTATGGGCTACTTGGATTACCATGGTTTAATTTAACCGCTTACGGGCCGTTTGGATGAATAAGATTTAAGTCGGCCGTTAACGGGCCACTTGGATGACCAAGGTTAAATTGTGAGCGGGTGAAACCCACCTGACTTAGGGCTCATTTAGGTTGTCTATTTTTATACAACCTGCAAGCAAGTATTTACATGGAAACAAAAAAGAAAGAAAAGAATAGGAGCCCAATGTGCAGATGAAAAGGAAAAAGAATATCTTTTATTAATAAACTGTGTATGTTACAAGCATGCTTTAATCACACGGATAACCTACCTGGGTCTTCATTGATAGTAGCGCCTTAGGTGGACCGCGTTACACATCTGCGAGACTAACTTGCCGTTCTGGGTTTAGAGTTTGTATACTTCATTCCATAGAACGGCTGAAACAAGGAACGATTCTTCCCAATTCGAGGAAATCTTATTCTAGTTCACTATTTTACCGATAGCTTTTGCAAGACCAGGTTTCCAACTTCAAATCGTCGCGCTTTTACCTTCTTATTATAATAACAAGTGATTCGTTATTGGTAGGTAGTTGTGTGCATCCTGATTGCGCCGCAGGCTTCCTCCAACAAGTCTAGGTATTCACTAATCTTTTGGGAGTTAACAAGTGGATCGAAAGCTATGACCCTAAGACTAGGGAGGTTGATCTCAACCAGTATTACAGCCTCAATCTCATAGCATAGGTTGAAGGGTATTTTGCGAGTTTGTTCCTTGGAAGTTGTCCAGTATGACCATAGCACAGAGGGCATTTTGTCGACCCAGGAGCCCCCTGCGTCCTCCAACTTATTCTTTAAACGGTGTAATAGCGTCCAGTTGGTGACCCCTACCGGCCCGTTCGTTAGGGGGTATGCTACCAAAGTATGGACCAATCTGATATCCAACTTAGTGTAATACTTAGTAAAACGCTTTCCTGAGAATTGGATTCTGTTGTCAATCACGATGACTTGGTAAAGCGCTTTTTGATCCGTTTAGCTCATTGGCACTCTCCCGCAGTGCACCATCTGCGAGATATTCCGATACAGCATCATCTAGTTTTTGCCATTAGAGACTTGCATCGCTTCCTATTCCTCTATGTTGGGAGTGTTCAAAACTTTCCTCATATTCCTCAAGTACTGTTTTGGATTTTTGGCTACCGCTACTCTACCGAGCTAGTAGGCCTTCCAATTCTCAATTATGAAAACATGGACCAGGTTTAATTTATCAAATCTCCAGATCGTGTCATTTGCCTTAGCCAGGTATCTGGCTAAGAGAGAATTGCACACCTCAAAACTTTCATTGATCTGGTTAACGACTAACTCTAAATCGCTGTAGATAGTCAATCGCTTAATTGAGCACTCTTTGGTGGTAAGAAAATCAAGCTTCATGGAGTATTTCACCTCAAACCTGTACGGGGTCCTTAGGACCACTTTGGCATTGCTGCTTGAGTTGGTTGATGAACCATCCACGTTGAGGATCCCTTCTGGCTCTACTAGGTGGTGGTCTATGTCCTTAATGTGATTCTCATCAATGATTGGGGTCGTGGTCTCAACGATGAAGTCGACTAGGGCTTACCCCTTAATAGCTGGCCTAAACCGAAATTTGATGTCCGACTCTCTCAACTCGATAGTCTACTTAACAAATCGTCCAGAAATATCAGGTTTCTGAAGGATGTCCTTCAACGGTTGGTTGATCAGGATAACCACATGATGAGCCTAAAAATAAGGTCTCAACTTTCAGGCCAAGAAGACGAGTGCAAAAGTAAACTTCTCAGTGCATGGGTAACGTATCTCTACACTAGTCAACGTTTTGCTCACGTAATAGATCGGCCGCTACACGTTAGAATCTTGACATATCTGAATAGAGTTGAGAGTCACTTCTGATACCACCAAATAGAGGTACAACTCTTCCCCGTCTCTTGGTGACATCAGCAATGATGGACTGGCCAGGTATTGTTTCATCTCGTCGAAGGCGGCCTGGCACTCTGCCATCCACTGAAATTCATTCACCTTCGTTCCCCTCAGAGCCTTGAAGAAGGGCTGACACTTGTCTCCTTACTTAGCCAAAATGCGGGACAGCATTGCCAATCTTTTGATTAGCTTCTGGACATCCTTGACACTCTAGGGCAGAGTCATATCCATGAGGGCCTTGATCTTCTCTAAGTTCACTTCGATCCCTCGCTAAGAAACAACGAAACTCAAGAATTTTTCTGAGGACACTTCGAAGACACACTTGGTCAGATTCAACTTTATCTGGTGTGCTCGGAGTACCTCAAAGGATTTAGCCAGATCGTGAATATGGTCGCTTGTGGTCTTACTCTTAACAAGCATGTCGTGTACATACATTTTCATATTGCGGCCAATCTACTTCTCGAATATTTTGTTCATAAGCCTTTGGTAAGTGGCACCTGCGTTCTTTAGACTGAAAGGACTAACCTTGTAGTAGTAGGTGCCTTGATCGGTCATGAACGAAGTGTGCTCCTCATCCTCTAGGCTCATCATGATCTGGTTGTAACTTGAATATGCATCCATGAAACTCAGTAACTCGTATCCAGAAGTGGATTCTACTAGCAAGTCAATCTTAGGTAGAGGGAAGCTGTCTTTTGGGCAAGCTTTGTTGATGTTAGTGAAGTCGACACACATCCACCATTTTTCGCTACTCTTCCTGACCAAGATAACATTGAAGAGCCAATCCAGGTATTGGACTTCCCTGATGAATCCAACGTCCAATAGCTTCTTCATCTCCTCCCAGATGGTTATAAGCTTTTCGACGGAGTGGTTCATCTACTTCTATCTGATGGGCGTGCGGTTGGGATTGAGATCCAACTTGTGGACCATTACTCCGATCGAAATCCTCAACATGTTAGCGGGCATCCACATGAAGACATCCACGTTCCGCCTCAAGAAGGTTATCAACTTATTATGTAGGGCTCTAACGAGTGAGCCACCTATATCTACACACTTTTTTGGGTCCTCCGGATTTAGCGATATTATGTTGGTGGCCTCGCCGAACTGCGTCTGCTACAAGGTTACTTTGTCTCGATAGTCCAACTCTTCACAGGCCTTTCGCCACTACCTAGAGCTATCTACGACATGTAGCATGTCTGTTCAATCAATTGGTCACTCAACACTTTATCAATACTATATACTATTGAAAATTTCATTTTCAAGTGAGGTATTGAGGGAAAGCTCTGAATGCCACTAGGTATGGCCGGCCTAAGATGGCGTTGTATACAGAGGGCATGTCAACAACCAGGAAGGTGAGTGTGTGACTTGCCATCTTGGAGTACGTGCTTAGGGTGACCTCTAACTATATTGTCCCTTGGACGGCTACTGACTCGTTATTAAGGCCACACAATGATCCCTCTGCCAGTTTAAGTTGATCCTTTTTGAGACCTAGCTTAAAGAATGTGTCGACGTAAAGCAAATCCTTTGAGCTTTCATTATTAATAAAAACTCGTTTTAATTAGTAGTCAATAGTACCGTCTGAAACAATTACAAATATAATTAGGGGGTCAGTATGTGAAAAAATTACATGAGCCATGTCTTTTTCACTAAAACTAATGACATTTTCTTCCACCCTCTACTTCTTGTGTCTAACTTGCCTCTCCTGGCGACCTATCTGGTGGGCCTTAGGAGGCCTCGTGATCACCATGTTAACTACACTGGCCACCATCCAGTTTCATGGTTGGGGCTGATCGAATCCTCCATCACCTGGAGCGTCAGAGCTTTGCCTTGGGTTCCTCAAGAATCTGGTGAGGTGGCCCCTCTGAATTAGCTCCTCAATCTCCCACTCGAGCGCCTTTCATTCCTCCTTGTATGCCCCAAAGATCGATAAAAATCGTAGCATTTTGTTGGATCTCATCCCTCCGTGTTCCTTAGTAGCTTTGACCACGTGATGAACTTATCCCTATAGATCTGCACGAGAACATTGGCTTGTGTATCGTTTAGTGGAATCAAGTTGATGGGTCTGTACTCCTTCCAAATCGGCAGCCCAGTCCTGAGCTGCTTCCTTTGGGGGTTGTCGCCACCCTCGTTCTTCATCTTTCCCTCAATCGGGAAAGCTCAAGGCTGGTCGGTCCTCTCCAGACGCTTTGCCTCATTGGCCACGTACGCCTGGGTGATAGCCTCCACTTCTCGGAAGGTCTGTGAATTCTCGTAGGCCAGGTGCTTGAAAAAGTTGCTCGGCCCTAATACGAAGATGAAGTTGCCAAGTTTCATCTCTTCGGTGAACTTAGGAATTCTCCTAACTTCCACCTCGAACCACTCTAGGAACTTCCTCGGGTTCTCGCCTTACCTCTGCTTGACGTGGGCGAGGTGCCATGATTGTTTCTCTTCTCGGCGACTGGAGGCGTACTAGGTCAGGAAGAGATTGGTGAGATCTTTAAAACTCTGAATCGAGTTTGAGAGAAGCCGATGGAATCAAATTCGGGTGTCCCCCTTCTAGGTGAGGGCAAAAATTTACACATAGCTGCCTCCTCTAGGCTCTAGAAGCTTAGATGGATGCAGAAGTGATCCTGGTGGTTCATGGGATCAATGCTCCCATCGTATGAATCCAAGGTCGACATCTTAAACTTAGCCAGCATTGGTCGAGATAGGATCTCGGCGGTGAAGGGATATATCTTTAGATCGGCAATGTGTTTATCATCGTCCTTGAACATGCGGTTCCAGATCTTCTCGACATTTTCCTCCACTCGAGAGGAGTTTCTAGATCCTTTGGAGTTGAGGTAAGTCCTCAACTCCGTTCTTCTGCGGTGCAGCGCATTGCCGGCCAACTGCTACCGCCTATGGATCAGACTATCCGAGAGGTTCCCTTCTGTGTGGGAGTCCTTTGCTCATTCTGGGAGTACCAGGGGTTTCTTCTTTCGGGACTCTCATCTGGAGTCCTAAAGCCCAAGCGCCCCTTAAGCCTTGGATGGCTCTGGGTGATGGAGGCCACCAGGATGCATGAGTTACCTGACCTCTGAGCCTTCTTGATTGACTTCTTCTTTTTCTAGCCCCCTCGCCTGGAGGCTAGAGCGGGAACTAAGGGAGACTGTGCCAGCAATTTCTTCTTACCCTGGCGAGTGTAGAGCATTTGGAACATTCGGGACATGTTGTTCATCTACTCCGCCAGGTTCAAGAAGAATGGGGCAGGCTGCCCTCCGATCTGACTACTAGCTGAGTGGTCGTGGTCAAGGGATGCAGCTTCTCTAGCGGATACGCTAGCTTGAGCTCTAGTGTTCACCATTTTTCTAGGTGATATTGATTTGAAAGACGAAGTCGATCGACTTTTAGTCAGTGTTTCCACAGATAACGCCAATGATACGTTCTGGATCTAAATTTTGAACGAATTTGGGTCGAGCTATTCGTCAGATTCTGATATTCGTCCATCAAGTTTGGGATCCAACACACCACAACTTAAAATAATAGGTCAGATGACGACGAAATTTGGTTCCACTAAAAATACTTCGACGATCAAGTAAGTAAAGAGTCTTCTAAAGACGAGAAGGTGGAATGCAGTGAATACAAAGATGAATGCTTAGAGTGTGTTTGTATTGTGGAAGCTTGCGGGAAGCAATTTCTTCTCTGTACGCAGTTCGCAGGGGACCAAATGTAGAGAGAACAAGGGGAAAGTGCTAGAATACTTGAGAGCATTGGGAGCTTCTGTAAGCTTTAGATTGCTAAAGTATATTTTGTGGGCAAAAGAGCGTATCTGTGAAGTGAATCTCTATGACCTTTTATAGCCATGGTCCACCGTTGCCTTCCTTGCATAGCGAGGCGGGATGTCCGCCTTCTGTGGTGATCATTGCCTTTCTTGTGTGGATGCGAGTGCCATTCTTAGCCATAACGGTCAAAAAGGAGAGTCACTTTCCTTCTGCGCATGGTAACCCTTAAAAATTTCTCTGTGGATTATACATCGATTCGTGCGCCTTTCTCCCGAGATATGTTTTGATTCTGGGGAAGTAGCCATTACAGTGAAAATTGCCTTTCTAGGATATGTGGAGAATTAGGACATGCGACCGTTGAGGCTAGAAATGTGTACACGGGCCGATTTTGACACGGACTGCGTTTATCCTAGGCCTTGACCGGTCTACTTGCAGTTTCTCCGATCAACAGAAGCGTTGACTGTCCCAAGCGCAAATGGGCTGTTGTTAATCTTGGGCCACTTGCTCTTTTTAAGCCGATCTGTTACTGGCGTTCCATCAGTATCAAAATTATATTTTGGTTAATATTTTATAAAAAAAT
>JAODPA010059346.1:0-11240 GCA_025585075.1 Nepenthes mirabilis
CCCTCTCCCTCACGTCTGCTTCTCCCTTTATCTCCCTCTTTCCCCTCTATTTTCCTCTGCTAAACTCCCCTCTCCTATCTTCTTCTCTATTTTCGCCTTCTTTCTTCGTTTGCCAGTGCCGCCATCGACTGTGCACGTATAACACACATATATATAAGATTAAGAAAAGGAGGTTTTGGTAGAAAGGTTATTAATCGAAGGGCAAGAAAACAAAATTGAGACTAGCTATAATTTAAGTTGATCTATATTAATCAAAAGGAGTATTTGAGACACTATTTGGACACATTTGAGGGATTCCAAGTGACGTAACTTATTAATCTATCCAAACTAAAATATATGAATGTATAAATTCTACATCATCTAAAGACAACATATCATAATAAAAAAAATGTGAGAGACTCTATTAATTTACACTAATCGCGACTCCCACAAATAGAATAAAAAACATATGAACATCACGTTATAAAAAAATGTATCCCTTATACCACATAAAGAGCAAGATGGCTGCGTTATGCAGCGTGCAACAATCAAAACAAATGCCGTTCCTGACTTCCAATGCCCAAGATGAATGTCTTCCTGCTGTTCTTGGAAGAATTGCTATGAAAAACGAAATGGATATTGTGTCTCTTATGTCAAAAAGAATGGAGGGTTTGAACAAATTATACAGGATAGTTGTTGGCGTGGAGCAATTTATCTTCCTCGGAGAGGCTGTCTATCCTAGAGAGCTGAACATTATTAGACTTGGAATTCATTTTGTTCCACTCGTTTTCCACGCGGAAGAAAATCCACTGAAAGCGGCGGAATATCTCCAAGGATGTGATTGTGAAAACGGTCATGTAATTGTGGCGGAGATGTGCAGAAAGCTTATACGTCCATGTGCATCGCAAGATCAGATTGCTTCCTATCACCCAGAAGTAAACCTGCACAACAAATTCAACAAAGGTTATCGAGTGGAGTTTGAAAATATCCTTTAGCTATCCTTCAAATATCCATTTATTCATTTGTACTAACAGACTTACATAGGAATAGAATAATAAATGAATGCCAGGTTCCACGAAAAGGGTGTAATAATGTGTCTTATGATTATTGCAGACCAACTTTTCAATCCAACCATTCTTGTTCAGTTTGGTATTGCCCACACTTCTGTGGAATTATTTTGTCTCGGTAACTTGTAATTTGGGTTAAGAAATATTTTCCCCATAGAGGGGATGCCAAGAGAAAACTTTCGTTGACATCTTTAGAACATCTTTAAATAATATGATGTCTTTTTTTATCTATTTATATTAGTAAGCTCATATAAGAATAAATAAATAAATAAAATATCCTATTAAAATAACATTAGCATGCTGGTTAGCCCCTTTCACTTTTTCAACATTAGGAAATTGGACTTCTCAGGAAGGGAAGTACCCTTCCGCTTTTTTTTGACACAAAGCGATAATTTGACCTTAGTATAACAGTAAAGCTGCCCATTTGTAATCTCGAGACCACGGCTATCAAACCATTAAAACAATTCTTCTGTCATTGCAGCAGGGGTAAGACTTAGTTATCCAACCCACTATAAATCTCATGATGTAAGAGCTTTACATATTAAACTGTTTCTTTTCTACTCCCCCCTCAAGTGGGAGGTAAGAGAGGAGATTATATCTTACCCATCCCCGTCCATATAAAAGGTACGAACAGATATGAGGTTTTCCAAATTTGAAAATCCGAGTGAAGCAACTGCAACAAGAAAACACATTCAACAATAGATCAGAAATCGACGACGGAGACATAATCAGCTAAAGGCAAAGTGATGCATGGGCCACACTCATGCCTAACACAGGCAAATAATCATATGTTTTAAATTCCAAGGACCTTTCCAACTTATGGTAAATACAATCCAAGTGAATACAAATGAACCGGTTTTCAAAAGGAGGGTATGAACTAGTTTCAAAAAGAGAATCAATTCCATAAGTTAATCAATCTGGGAGGCCAAGCTTGAAGACTTTTACATGAATGTCACGTTCTTTGACAAGTTCGATTAAAGGAGGCGTACCTGAGGTCCCAATCTCGAGTCACGTCCCAGTAAAACGAATACATAGAGTTCAAAACACTTGACAAAAGCCAGAGAGGCCGATAAAAATTTGTCCACCTATCAGGGAAGACATGGTATTTGAGGGCTGAAAGAAAAATAACTGGAACTGCTGTCGAATATTTTAAGGCTGAAACATGGACAACCAAAAATAGTTATTACAATATTATAGAAGCAGCACCGTTAATTAAACATATGTTTGAAGGGAAAAAATTCAGGAAAAATTACCAAGCAGCAGCTATTTCATATCAAATAGACAAATTACAAATACTCCATCCAACTCTTCACCCCACCACTACTGCCACCACCACCCAAAAAAAAAAAAAAAAAGAAATGAAATGAAAAACCTATTAAAGTTGGAAAACTCAGTTCATAAGATTCTGTGTACAGAACAGTTGGAACCATCGATGAAAATATTGGAATTAATATTAGTATTATCGGCCGATGTTTTCATCCATAGTTGGACATCTAACAAACAGTTAAATAAATTTTCAAAACACAAGTTTCTCAATGTGAACCTTTTTTGGTGGACCTTCTTCGGCAATTACCAGAAAGATAAAGTGATCTTTCTTTTTAGGAAATCTTCCAAAAATACCTTGTTCATAAGTGAAAAAAGTAAGAGAGAGTCAGACAGAGACCATCCTCTAGAAAGCAGAAAATATTAGCAAAAAAAAGTTTTTTTGTTTTTAAAAGAAATGTCTACTTTGTATTGGGAAGTCTTCCACTCACGACTTCTTTGCCTACTTCAACTGAGCTTACATACTCAGGTCTAGAATTTTTTTTTTAAAATTGTAAGCAAAAAAAATGGCAAAAAAAAAAGCAGCAACCCAAAACATCATAAATCAAATAAGAAGAATATTAGTAACCTCTGATTATACCATTGAGAAGACTTGATTTCTCTCCAGTGTCTTTGTGCTGTCGGAGACATTGGAAGAGACGAAAAAGGTAAGGTAAAACAAGAACCAATGGAATTGCAATCGAGTGGCTGCCACAAACCGAATCTGCTTCAAACCAAGCAACAGTAGCAACCTACCAGCATGAAAGCAAATCTAACAAGTCAGAAAGCAAAGCATGAAAATAGTGTGGAGGAAGTGGACATTAACACCACAGCATCAAAAAGGAGGGAATTAGTAAGTATTCTCTACAAGATTATGGCTCTTTCAACCTTAAGAATGATACCATACACTAAGGGTATGTTTGGATTAAAGAAAATATAAAGGGAAAAAAAAAAACAAATTGAAAGAAAATAATTTTTGGTGNCAAAAAATTCCCAAGCCCCAACCAATCAAGCTTCTGTCCTACTAGTAAAAGAAATGGTGAAGGCTAATAATTTTATAAAAACACAGATAGGAGAAGAAAAACACCCATGGGAGACACAAAAGCAAGAAGATGAAGAAGTGGAAAAAGAAATCACGAACAAAGCAGAAACTATCCTACCAATAGTATATAAAAAATTTAGAAGCCTTCTATTTAACATTTAAAAGAGCTATCTGTAGACAAATAAGTGATAATTTTGATATAATAAGTAGCATTTGCAAAGGCAAGGAGGCATCTATTACACTGGTTGTGATGCTGCCAATGATACTTCTCCATGAGAATAAAGATAAAGATACGAAGTCATGCTGGTTGGGACAATGATGGTCATCCAAGTGGCACACTGCAGTATGATACATAACTGTCAGGTTTCAAATATTCTATAGGCATGTAATAAAAAAAAAAAAAATCTATAGGGATAACTTTCTCAAAAATATAACACATGTATATAGCATGCCACAAGCATTCCCATATGAACACCACCACCAACATATAACCAGCACTTGCCGAGAAACACATGGAGAAACAGCAGGATCAAGCAAGTACATGTCACCAGTTATAATATGCATATATATATTTTTTGGTAGTAATACCATGCACATTTCCAGGAACCAAAGTACACAATTGTGGTTCGGGGAAGCAATAAGGTAGGACAAAAAATAGTAAAGATTGCTATCAATGTTTAAAAACCTCCAAGCCTGAGCCTGAAGGTTCTCAGCCTTGGGCATTGACTGTGTCGGATTACCACTCAAGCTCTCTATCAGTGCAACTCCTCTGATGTTACAGGAGTGAAACCATGACAAATACCCTTTGGATTTCTGAATAAACCATGAAAACACCCACAGCTCTTCTCTCTTCTGTTCTTTTTCCTCTTCTCTTTCCTGTTTATCTTCCTGAATTACTTGTGGTTTTCATCCAACTGCTCCTCATGCTGTTGCTTTGGTGCATCCTGTACTATATTTCCTCCTCTCCAGCGTTGGATTTGCTGCTATTTCTCATTTCAAACTCTCGGTACAACCCTGTAGCTGCATCAAATTCTATCTTATTACACTTCTTTTGTTGTTTCTCTCTCTTCTTGTTCCCCCCAACTGGGGGAGTGGTATTATAAACTAACCTTCTCCAGAAATCTTTCCTTCTTCAGGAAGAATCAAACCAACATAGACCCAAAATTGGGAGACCAAAAGAACCCCAACCCAGATTATATCAGGAAGAAAACCATATACACCCACGTGTGCACATCACAGAGAGAAAAAAAAAAGCCATGAACCTATCCAACAATAGCAGGAAAGCTAATGGAAAAACATCAACAGAGGCACCAAATCATCCCAAAGTAATAAGCACACTAATTTAGAACCTTCCATATTTCTCTCTGAGTCAGATAACTTTGATCAAGGTCAAAAATTTTTGCATAGTTGACATTAGCCTGTGAAAAGACTGATAAATTTACTCCCCAGAGCCAAACCATGAAAGTCTGCAACACATAAGTTATTCAACAATTAGAGGGGTTTCATTTGATGATATAATAATGGAACAAACTCACTAATGCACCAAGGTTAACCCTTGTGTTCATTTGACGAAGACCAAGAAAATACGACATATATGATGTTTACACTAACCACAAGAATAAGAGGATTGTAGTACAAAAATGCCTCGTATAAAAACAGATCTCTCAAATCTGCACTCATTCTCATTACAGAATGCCATCCAATCTGTCACTTTCAAGATGCACACAGACTCAGAATCAAATCTAAACAAAAGTAAAATAATCACTAATTCCAATAAAATTTGGAAGGTTTTAATTAATGTACATAGAATAAAAGAAGAGCTGACCTTGCAACAACTGAATCCCCATATGAAAAATAGTAGTACCTGGCAATCAATCTAAATCAAGATCTTGAGGGAACAAAAAATAAAAGAGGAAGCAGAAAGTGGGCAGAGAACTATCAATAAATAAGTGCATCAAAGCTTATTCCAAAGAGGAAAAATAAGAAGGAAAAGGAAAGCATAAGGGAAATCATCACTGCTAAAGAAGCAAGGAGTGTACAAACATAACCAATCTACAACCAGTTGAGTCAAAAGAATAGCCCAATGTACAAAACTCTCACATCATGTGTCTGGAGAGGGTGAATCATACAAAGCCTTGCCCCAGTTTTAGATATTGTTTTTGTCGTTTGAACTTGTGACCTCCACAATTAAATAGAGCACCTTAGCACTCCGATAAGAATTACTCGAATCCACACTAGAATCTACTAGTAAATCATGATGTATAAAAGCAACAATTAAAATACAATCAATTTGGGGGTAGCAGATAATTTCAAATAGAACTGAATTAAAACAAGTGTTTTGACCAGAAATAAAATTCTAACTTGACTTCATAGGATAAAGAGATAACAGTCCAGTCTTTAATTTCTGGTTGCTTACTGAATAATAATCAGCATACAACAGCAAAACTAAGAAAAAAGAATAGAAATTAACATATCATATCAAAGAAACAGAAGTAGTACAACAACAACAACAAAGTCATAATTTCCACATTGACAAAGCGGCAATAAAAAAAAAAAAAATCCTCTTGCCATTCTGGATACAGAAATGCCGCTACATATCATGTTATACAAGACAAAAATTCAGTAATTAACCAAAGCACATCATAGATGAAGAAACTACCTTGAACCTCCACAAAAATGTAGGTGAAGGCATCATTGCAGCACTACTCAATGGGGTACCCACACCCTTCATTTCATGTGCCTCAGTGGAATACAGAAGACTTTTTTCACCACTATTTCCAATATCAGCTGCTATGGGCATACACGCAAGTATTAGCAATAGGTAGTGCCTAACCAACAATCAAACCAAGAAAGAGTGAAGAATTTATATTTGAATAGAAAAAAAAAGTAATCAAGCGCAAAAGAAAATATGGGAAATAAATTGCACCTAGATCTGCAAAAAAGGTGTACTTCCAGACTTCCTCAGATGATGACTTTATGCATTATTCACAGGACCAATAAACATAGATAAGTATACGGCAAAAATAAAGGTATTATGCAACTAGCATGTGTCAGGAACCTGCTGAAAGAAATTTACAAAAGGAAACAATGTGAGAAGATGAGCAAATAATAAATTTTTTTCCACTTTGTGATCACTAAGAAATAACACATTTGGAAAGGCACTAAGGGGGCAGCACCCATTTACAAGTACTCCCCTCAAAAAATGAGAAAAGCATAGAGAATGATCCACATATTCAATCTATTGCAGAAACTTCCAAAACAAAAGAGAAACATACCAAACTAAACCAAAATCAATACAAAAGGCTAGAAGAAAAAACATACATATATAATTTCATCTTTATCTTTGTCAAAATTCACATCCCATTAAGTTTTTGAATTCTTTTTCCTTCTTTCCACTCATTACAGCCTCATTAATGTCTAACTTTGATGTCCTCCCATGTCCAGTCCTTGAAATAGAGAACAAACTTAGTGTTTACTAAAACTAAGAAGTTAAGAAAGAGTTATCAAGCATTATAGTCTCTATAAGATCGGAAGCTCAATTGTGGAGAACTAGGCATGTTTCAAAGGAAATTTTCAAAAGAAAATGTAAATCAGAGTTCGATATTATGCAAAGTGGTATTAGCAAGAGAGCATTGCCCTGTGTGCTTTTCAAAGTTAACATTGAGCTGCACTTCTGGAAGAAACATTCTGAAAGCTGTTATAACACAAAAGTACATCTTGATCTAGACCATGTGTGAAACACTCTCTCACTGTCAAGGAACAAGCTCTATACCCCACTTGTCAATGAACTCAGCAAAATGATAGTCATCCACCTCTCTGCCTCTCTGATTCTCTATCTCACTCTTCTTCACTGGGTTTAAAACTCCCCAGCAGTCCTGCCTTTCTCCACAGCACTTGTGTCTAGCATTTAGTCCTCTCACTCTTTTCGCAGCATGAGATGCTTATTGTCTCTAAATCTGCCTCCCTTTTTTGTCATTTTGTTGGTGGGTGATCTACAGCTAATCCATCACCCTAATGTCTTCACTTTTGAAAGATGGACTTCTCTTCTATTTTCCTTTTTGATGGGTAACTTCCCTTTCCTGTTTATAGTTAATTTCCATAACTAACTTCATCTGCTATTAATTAGGCATGTTTGTACAGAAATATATTTGTTGGATCAAATCATTTTAAAAATATTTGTTCCCCATGAAGTAGAAGTGTGAAGGGAATGAAACATGGAGAAATCATCATCATAGAAGCAGTCATTATGTGCTTCCTCAGAGCTTGCGTCCCTCTTGCTCTTTTCAGCCCTCATTCTCTATAGGTAATCGTAAGAAAATGAAAGGATGAAGAGGAAAAGAAGGCAGAAAAGTAACAAGTACAGAGCAAGGAAGCACGGGGAGATGGGAGAAAACTCCTAGGAAGTAATTCATTCTATAAGGAGGCTAACTATTATTGTTGTGTTCTAAAGAAAAGATTACAAGTTCAATTCTCCACCTCCCCCACCTTATATTATTCCAAAAAAAAAAAAAAAAAACTTCATCCTATTTGAGTATTCATTCAGATATGGAAAGCAGAGAGTAATTATCAGATCTTGCTGAAATTATCATCAAAAGTTGATCAATCAAAACCTTGCCATTTATTTGCTATGTCATAAATTCATAGTTGTAGGAGGTTGACTTCTTGATAATTAAATATTGTCTTCTTGAAGATAAAAGGTGATAAAAAAGGTTATAAAGACATGAATTTCATAAACAACTTCAACTGAATGTGTCAATTTTTTTTGCAGAACATTTTTCAATGAAAAGATCAAATTTTCTAACTCTCAATGATGAAGCAAAGCTAGATGGTGATGATTACTTGAAAGGGCTAACGTAACAGCTCTAAAAACTCTGAAAGCATGTTCGAGAATAGCATTTTAGTTGATGGAAGGCAAGCTACGAACTCACAGAGAGGAATTAAAGCTTGATCTACAATGTAGACAGAAAGGCATGCAAACTACAATTTGGACGGGAAGACATGCAATGTTAAGAACTTCATCATAAGACATTGAGTTGCAGCATGTTCAGAGGGATTCTTCTCTATTTTTATAAATTCATAATGAATTCCCCTCGCGCAACCTGCAAACATTAAGAGGCAACAGAATACATGTCCATTTTGAAAAATATATCAATCTGCTAGGCATAGAGACTAATCCAAAACTAATGTCATGCAATGAAAAAGTCCCACTACAATAACCTTGGCAAGGTAAGCGTGCTCTTTTAGTTATTCTAGCTCTGTAAATTCAGTGACTTTTCAATTTCCAAATTTTGCAAGGAAAAAAGGAATAACATATAGAGAAAATCAACGCCAAATCTTATGAGCGAAAATAAACAAGATGCATTTCCAAGCATTGGAACTAATATTTCAAAAGAATCTGGACGCAACGAAAACCATCCTTCAGCCACTTAATACATACTATAAGGCATGAGAACAAAGGGATTTCTCAGCCTAGTCCAGCTTACTGGGCTTTACCCAGTGTACACATTGATAAGACCCGATGCGCAAAAGTCGAGCAATCTTTGGCTCAAGGGCTCATTACCACGAAGCACGGAGAATTTGCAGTGGATGATTAAGAATGGGTTTGTCGAGATGCAAAAATATACAAATTGCACTCATATCTGTAATTTTTTATGCAAATTGCACTCACATCTGTAATTCTTTGTCAACCCTAAATTAAATTGCTCCCCTCCCCAATATTTTGTGCTTCAAACGACAAAGTCAATAAAATCACGATAGTCATTACGCATGACAAGCACGAAGTTATCACCTCAACTCTTCAGCGTTATCAGCGAGAAAGAATGATGAGTGTATTTATAAATGGTCTATAAAAATCCAGGTTAAGAAAATCCTGAAAAGGGATAAAATAGAGACTAGAGTATATCATTTCATGATAATGATCTGCTCCAAAGCGTCTAAATGATGAGAGAAGAAACAAAAGAGAGAGACAGAATAATGGCGAAATTGAAAAAAATAGGGATATGAAGAAACTCACGGAGAGAATGACCCAGCCGCTGAAATAAAAAAAAAAAAAGGCAGAATTTGCAAATTAATTGGTTCTCGCGCTAAAAGGTGGTGAGAGGCTTTGCGTGAGGACTAAGAATTGAAAGGGGAGTGAGAGAGAAAGGGGAACGACGAAGAATTCAGGTTATCTTACATGAAAAGGGAAGTGGGTGGGTTCTGCAACTTAAGATGACAATAAAAGTAGCTCACAATCACGCAACAATTTTGTGGGGCTTGAAGGTCCCAGGTGAGTGATCAGCAAAATTTGCTGTTTCAAGGAGAAGGAAGAACCAACCTCAAGAGCGAAAGTTTGAATTTCAACTGATAGATAGCCAGAATGAATGATTATTTTTAGCTGTCCCACAAATTCTGCACATTTGACATCAAAACTGCAACTTCACCAAAAAATTTTGACGGTGAAAGCTTTTTACAATACAATCTATTACTAGGATAAATAACAGTATAAGTTTACAATAATTGGTTTTTGATATAACCTCATAAACTTTTTCTTGGTAAGTGGTTATCGTTAAAATTTATTTTCATTAAAATTAGGTATTCAATTAACAAAAGGTTCATACTATGCACTATGCCGCTTAAACTGATTTGAAAATGCATGTGTTTTGGACACAAAAAATCTATGAATTTTTCTTTTTCAAATTGAATACCTAATTTCAATAAGAGTTAAATTGAACAATGCTTATATTGCTTTTGAGATGTTCTATAAAAATTTCTTCAACCCTTAATGTTTCAATGCTTGAATATAACTTCTGTAGTACTTTATATTCATATGCATTATTAACCCAAAAATAAATTTAATCCCTCCTAGGAAAAAAAAAAAAAAAGCTTTGAACAAAAACCACCTTGAGTATGATAATAATGGAGATATTCTCTTAGATATCAAACTAGACAAGAGAAAGACAGAGAGAAAGAGAGAGATTTAAGGCACAGAATTAGGAAGCAATTGACCACAAAAAAATAGAGAGATTCAAGGAGGAATTTCCTTAATTACAATCATAAAAAAAACAAGTAAAAATTGTGGTCTGAAGCTTTGATGACATGAGCTTCATGAATGAGAGAAAATAGGAGAACTGTTGGTAGTTGAATCAACAAGAGAAAACAAGTTCTTTCAACTCTAACATCCAAAACACCCATACCACTTCTCCTTCATTTCCTCCTCCTCCAACTCTCACCGTTTCAACAAAATGGGATGAACTTAAAAATTACCCATTAATTCAACACCTAAATCCAAATTCTCTTTTGTTTTCACAGTTTCTCAAGTCTTCCTTTAATTTTCCTTTTGGTAGGTGCAGTTTGTCTTAATTTCATTGTTTCCCAACAAGAACAGGAAGAAGAGAAATGTTTTTGTTTCTGGAAACAAAAATAAAGGGTGCTGGGGTTAGTTAATTCAGTTAGTTGACAAGTAGATAAGCTTAGGCAAAAAATGGAGTGTCTTTGTGAGGTCTGTGGAGCGGCGATGGCTTTAGTATACTGCAAACTGGACGCAGCCCGCCTATGTTTACAATGTGATGGCACCATCCACTCTGCCAACCTTCTGTCACGTCGACACCCTCGCTTCCTCATATGTGATGGCTGCCGTTCTCAGCCTGCCACTGCCAGGTGTGTTGACGACAAACTCTGCCTCTGCCAAGGCTGTGATTCCAATGGGAATGGGTGCACGGACCTCAGGCATTGCATACTGCCATTGAATTGTTATACTGGCTGTCCTTCGGCTGCTGAGTTCTCGGCAATCTGGGCAGCTGTTGTTGCAATCAAATCGATCACAAACCGATTTACCGGCAGCTGGCACCGATTTCTTGTGGAAGTGAAGG
>JAODPA010059357.1:0-11239 GCA_025585075.1 Nepenthes mirabilis
GTGAGGGTTTTGGCGGGGAAGAAAGAGAGAGAGAGGAAGGCGACACTGAGGGAGGCAGCGTGGTGGTCGTGTAAGGCCCGATATTTTTCGATCAAGTAAATCATAATTAATTGAGGTCAAAGGGCGTAGAGAAGTTTGACATTAAAGAAAGTACTAAAAATAAAATGCATGAATTTGGAAACTTTCACCTCTTTTAGGATTTCGAATTGAGATATATTATGGAGATTAGCGTGTAAACCTAGAAGCTGAAAATTTATCACGAAACATAACGGTAACCCGGAAAACTATCCGATGGACGTGGATAATAACCAATTTGATTCCGATTAATAAAAGGATAACTCGGTCACCAAAATTGACCCGAATGGCAACCAAATTAATTATGGGATATTAAGAGGTTAGCTCAGGTACCAAATTAGTAATCAAATTTAATTCGATCGGAAAGGGACTCCTTGGGACAATTATATATATGAGCACTAGGTAACAAATATAAATATATATTTACATACACAACCAATCATCAACTTTAAAAATGATAGGAGAGTAACTCACAAGGGTTGCTCACGGCAGCAGCCGCCGCAGCACCCTACTGTTTCAGCAGAGAAGATTAGCAGCAGTTATTTAATTAAATAAAGGGGATGGAAGGAATTACATGGCACCCCAACACAACAAAAATAATAGATTAAGTAAGTGAGGAGAGAACTCCCACACGGCAACTCAACAGCTGAAGGAAATCGTGAGAGAACTCCCACTAGCTGCCAGATGTTTAAATTAGAAGAGAAATTAAAGGATTAGGGGATGACTCAGCTCTAGCGTTTATAAGGAATACGTGAGGGAAGAGGTAGAAAATAAAAAGGAAGGTAAGGAAAGGAAAAATTTAAGAGGAGGCAGAAGGAAGAAGAAGAAAAAAAACATAAGGGAAAAGCTGTAATCGGCAAGTATACTCTGATTCCCTTCATTCTTTGTTGTTTTTCATTGTTAATTTGCAAAGTATTATTTATCTAATACTTGTAATTTGTATGAATTTGATTATAATCATCCAAAATTTCATGAAAGTGCTGAACTGGAATCTGAAGTTTAAACAGACCACGAAACTGTTTTCTGAACTTTTACCAAACAGCCAACCAAACGGTGTCCAATTGAGCCCAAATTCGGTATACTATAAGTTCAGTACATTACTAAGTTGTGACCAAACGGCTCGAAAAGCGAAGTTAAGCCGGTCACTGAACCGGACTTCATATCAGCAATAGGCCAGATTCAGCAATTCTACTGATATATTAAGTTGTGGCCCCAAAACCGGTACCCAACTGGGCTGAACCGGCAGCCATGATAGCTTGACATTATTATGATAATAACGAAGTGTATCTTTGTAAAAGTTGAGCCTGAACCGGTCACGAACCGGCCCCCAAAATAGTAACAGAAAACTGGCTGCATCAGAACACTGCTGATGCAGAATTTGTGGCCACTTCCCGGCCCTAAACCGGCCAAATTTTGGCATGAACCGGCCACGAGCCCAACAAATTCTTAAATTGTAGTCTTTTAGATATTATTAGACTCCATGGACCAACCAAGAACCGGCCTTGAATCTGCCCTAAAGGCCTCCCAAACAGAACTGGTAACTGAACCTTTTTGTTGAAGCAGGATACGGCAGTCTGAAAACAGATGACCGAACTGGCCATAATTCCTATAAATCGGAATCGGGCCCAATTCCTGTATAATGTAAAAAGATAGTCCTACCCACATGTGAACCAACCAGCCAAGATGATTTGAAATGGACATTGAACCGGGCAAATTTATAGGCCCTGAACCGGCAAGTACGCTGAAACCAGTACTGGAAGTCCAAGGAAAACGGACTAAACCGGCCCTGAACCGGATGATTCAGGAGCCACCATAGCCAAGTTATTTAGTGCAAGATTCAAGTTACAAATACACAAAATGGTGTCCAAAAATACCATAAATTGAGTAGTAAAACTTGGCCCCAAACCATAAGCGAACTTGTTGCGTCTTGGGTCCGCGGTTGCCGTACAGATTAGGGAGCCTTCAGATTCCCTAGCACGCGATGGCGTCAGGAGAAGGGTCCAGTCTCCGTCTCTTTAAACCTAGACCTGCACAACACAAACAACAAACAAGAGGTCAGAGGCCGACGGAGGGTTGTCCCCCGTCGACACTCTGACGCTCAAGTCAGATATCTTCCGCAACAAACGGAGGAATGCATGCATAAGATGCGAGAATGAGGGGAGTGTGAGAGGAATGTGATTGGAGGCTTGAGCTCCATGAATACGCCTGGCAGAGGGGCGACTTACCTGTATGCCCGCGGAGGGTGACTTGGAGTGCGCCCGGCAAAGGGGCGGCTTATAGGTGCACCCGCAAAGGGCGGCTTGGAGGTGCGCCCGCACAGGGGCGGCTTAGAGGTGCGCCCGCGGAGGGCGGCTTATAAGTGCGCCCGCATAGGGGCAGCTTAGAGGTGCGCCCGCGGAGGGGCGGCTTATAGGTGCGCCCGCGGAGGGGCGGCTTAGAGGTGCGCCCGCGGGGGGCGGCTTGGAGGTGCGCCCGCAGAGGGGCGGCTTATAATTGCTCCCACTGAGGGCGACATTAAGAAGGAGGACTAAATGGAACTAGTAAGTAAACATTCTTATTACCTGAGCGGAGGACCAACTCTTGGACTACGAGCTCCTGGCTATGGGATAGAGGGATCGTGACTCCAAGACGGAGGGTTGAAGGCCTCCTGGTTGGCGGAGGGCTGAGGGCCTCCGGATGGCGAAGGGTTGATGGCCTCCAGACGAGAGGAGGGCTGATGGCCTCCTGGTGGCGAAGGGCCAAAGGCCTCTATGCCTCCTGGATGGAGGGCTGAGGGCCTCCGGATTGTAGGAGGGTCGTGGGTCTCCGTGCCTCCTGGAAGGAGGAGAGCTCCGTGCCTCCTGGATGGAGGACTAAGGGCCTCTGGACAGTAAGAGGGCCAAGGGCCTCGTGGCGGCGGAGGACTGAGGGCCTCCGGACTGCAGGAGGGCCCAGGGCCTCCTGGCAGTAGAGAGCTGAGAGCCTCAGACTAGCAGAGAGCCAAGGGGCCTCTTGGATGAGAGGAGAGTCGAGGGTCTCTTGGCCATCAACTTGCTCTCATTGGAGATCGGCTAGCCATGGCTGTGCCATTCTCCGAGCCTTATGGAGCTTTTTCGAGCTTCTCCCGCTTGTCCATCAATTCTGTAGAATGCTTGCTTTTATAGTGGGGTTTGCAGATGGAATGCTTCTCTAAAAGCAATGTGGGACTTTTAGTTTAAAAGAAATATGTTGGATTGTGGGCTTGCTACAGGTCTGGCCCATTGGCGCAGGGTTATTGGACCCATCACTAGCCCCCCATGCTGGTGGCCGGAAGTTTGGGCTCCAACATGTCCATAATGGGATGCCTTTCCTTGCTTTGAGGATCTCGCGGGAATTCACAAAAAACGTGAAGGAGAGTTTGACCGGAATCGTTGACCGTTTTGGTCAATTTTGGAGTACCAGAATTGCCGATCGTGCTGATCAATTCCGGAGTACCAGAATTGTTGACCGTCCTGGTCAATTCCGGAGTACCAGAATTGTTGACCGCCCAGGTCAATTCTGGAGTACCAGAATTATTGATCGCCCCGGTCAATTCCGGAGTACCAGAATTGCTGACCATCTCGGTCAATTCCGGAGTACCAGAATTGTTGATCGTTTTGGCCAATTCTTGGAGTGTCTTGTGTGGGCACTAGCCGGTTTGCCTGACAGAGTATGGCATGTGTCTCCCCTTTGGTTGGGCGGAGATCCTGGTCATATTGTCCCCTTGACCTGGATTCATTGACCGAAGAGTTTGGCCCTGGAGAATGGAAGGAACCAGATTGATGGTTGACCACATCACTTGACCCGGAGAGTGGAATAGAGCCGTAAATATGGTTGTCAGATTTCGTTGACAAATGCGCTCAAATTCGGAGAGCAGTGTGGAGTTAAAAAAGTTGGTTGACTGGATCTGGTAACCAAAGTGCTCGAATCTGGAGAGCAGTTCGAAGCCAAAAATCCTTGTTGATCAGAAAAGTTGACCGACGAAGTACTCAAATTCGGAGAGCAGTTCTGAGCCGGAAATCTTTGTTGACCGGAAAAGTTGACCGGTGAAGTGCTCAAATCCGGAGAGCAGTTCTAAGCCGAAAATCTTTGTTGACCGGAAAAGTTGACCGGTGAAGTGCTCAAATCCGGAGAGCAGTTCTGAGCCGAAAATCTTTGTTGACCAGAAAAGTTGACCGGTGAAGTGCTCAAATCCGGAGAGCAGTTCTGAGCCGTAAATCTTTGTTGATCGAAAAAGTTGACCGGTGAAGTGCTCAAATCCGCAGAGCAGTTCTGAGCAGGAAATCTTTGTTGACCGGAAAAGTTGACCGGTGAAGTGCTCAAATCCAGAGAGCAGTTCTGAGTCGGAAATCTTTGTTGGCCGGAAAAGTTGACCTGCGAAGTGCTCAAATCCGGAGAGCAGTTCAAAGTCAAAAATTTTTGTTGACCGGATCCGTTGCGAGCATTTTGAGTCTCAGGTGAGACCTAGGAGCGCGCAAAGGGAAGATCTCAAGCTCAAGATCAGATCTCCTGTAAGGACGCGCTTCGAGAGGTCGGGAGGTGACTTGCCTTAAGATAGCTGATTGTTCGAGCCGTAGCAACAGGATGCACCTTGCGCTCCTTGGAAGGGCTCTTGCCGTTGGAGAATCATCCAACGGGTCTAAGAGTGAGGAGCCCCCAAGGAGCTCAGTTAGTAAAATTGGGGATCCTTTTACTCTCGGATCGAGCAACGGGCCGATGTCATGACCATGGCCAAGCCTCGGATCTCAATCTCTGTTACTCTCTCCTTGAGGATGCCGCTTTGCTTTCTAGTTGAGTGTCAGGGCTACTGGTGTTAATTTGCGCCGGATCCTGATCATTCCCGTGAAGGGAAGTTGCGGCCCTGAGGAGACGCGGTTTGTCATCTAAGCCTTGACGAACACGTCTGGTTGGTTGTGCCTGCCCTTGCCAAGATGAGGTCGTGGCGCTGAGAAGATGAGGTTGCCAGCTAAGCTTTAAGACTATCGTTGCTAGCTTGTTGTTCATGTATGTTGATGTCACTAGGCGGCCACTAGGTTGGCCGGCTGCCTGCCAAATGAGTTGGCAGGTTGTTGTTTTAGCTTTGTTGAAGGCGTGGTGGCCTTCTAGCTGTGTTTTAGGCGGCTGTGTGTGTTAGCCTGCTTAGTAGTTGTGGCTTGTGAGAAAAGCCTAGTGGCGTTGCCCAAGTGGTAATTGGGACAGCCAGCATAGAGAAGGAACGCTTCTCGTTGCTGCATAACCACGCTGGCCCTTCATGGAGAGGGTCGTTGCGTGGGGCGGCCAACCTGGTTGGCTGGTCGACGGAGGAGCTAAGTCCTCAAGTTAATCGGGCAGTTGTGGAAAACTAGCCCGGTGGCACCATAGGCAGCCAATGTCGGAGAAGAAGTGCTTCTCCCTTCGATCGTCGTTGACTGACGTTGTTGCTCCCCGAAAGGAGGTCGTCGCGTGTGCCATACTTGCCCCCTAAGGTTTTTAGACCGCTATGGGACACTTGGATGACCAAGGTTTTAGACCGCTCATGGGCCACTTGGATGACCAGGGTTTCAGACCGCTCATGGGCCACCTAGATGACTACTAGGGTTTCAGACCGCTCATGGGCCACCTAGATGACTAGGGTTTCAGACCACTTTTTGGGCCACCTAGATGACTAGGGTTTAACGAGAGGGTGAAGACCCTCCCGACTTAGGGGCAGTCTAGGTCGGGTAAACCTGCAGGGCAAACGCAGTTCATATGTATGCACATAAAGCCTAGGATTCTATATGCTAAGTAAACTCCTCATTTTGCAAAATTAAAACAAGCATGCGAATGAATGCACACAAGTGGGTGAGCGTGTACTTGGGTTCGGTGTGGAATCATCGTTGGTGCATGAGCAGTGTTCTTATAATCGGCTCACCGCCCTGAGCGCACGGCTGGCGTGCATTGCTTCAGAGAGTCGCTGGGGCGCTTCGGTAGGCGACTTGGCCTATGGTCCCTGTGCTCCGTGGGATTTGGCCTTTGCCGTGAATTGGTTGGGTAGCGTACTGTTACCGCTTCGGTAGCCTATTGGCCAATGGTTTGGGTCCTATTGTCGGCTGATACTGCTTCAGGTGACCAAGACCAATGCAGCGCTTGGCTGGATGATATTTTTCGCGGTGCAATGGGTGGTGGGTCGAAAACATCGAGCCCCCATTGCATGTTTTGCCATAACTTTTACAGGGTCTACTACCATGCAACAAGTTGCAGCGGGATCGGCTTACTGACCAGAGCAATGCTACGAGGTGGGGGTTGAGCCAGAGGAGATCTGGCGGCGAAGAGCTCCAGTAGGCCAGATAGATCTGGTGGCGAGCAGGCTAGAGAAGATCTGGCGGCGAGGAGCTCCGGTAGGCCAGATAAGATCTGGCGGCGAGAGCTCCGGCAGGCCAGAGAAGATCTAGCGGCGAGGAGCTTCGACAGGCCAGAGAAAATCTGGTGGCGAGAGTCGATCGGCGAAGCCCCCAGTGGGTTGATCGGCGAAGCCCCCAGTGTCATATCTTCTAATGGGTGCAGACGGTCAAGAAGAGAGTGCTCTTCTAAGCGCTGGGCACTAGCACATTTGACGTCAATCACCGGTTAGCATGGCTACCCAATGAGGAGTCGTCGCCATGGAAGGTGATATCTTTAGTCATCGTGCTGACTGGAGCACAAGTATTGACCGTGTTTGTTTTGCGTAAGAGATTGAGTGTTGAGGGGAGACGTTAGACTTTTGTTGCGTTTCCTGCAGATGGCGCCAATGTTGCGTCCCGGGTCCGCGGTTGCCGTATAGATTAGGGAGCCTTCAGATTCCCTAGCACGCGATGGCGTAAGGAGAAGGGTCAGGTCTCCGTCTCTTTAAACCTGGACCTGCACAACACAAACAACAAACAAGAGGTCAGAGGCCGACAGGGGGTTGTCCCCCGTTGACACTCCGACACTCAAGTTAGATATCTTCCACAATAAACGGAGGAATGCGTGCATAAGATGCGAGAATGAGGGGAGTGTGAGAGGGATGTGATTGGAGGCTTGAGCTCCATGAATGCGCTCGGCAGAGGGACGACTTACCTATATGCCCGCGGAGGGTGACTTGGAGTGCACCCGGCAAAGGGGCGGCTTATAGGTGCGCCCGCATAGGGGCGGCTTAGAGGTGCGCCCGCGGAGGGGGGCTTAGAGGTGCGCCCGCGGAGGGGCGGCTTAGAGGTGCGCCCGCGGAGGGCGGCTTATAGGTGCGCCCGCGGGAGGCGGCTTGGAGGTGCCCCCGCAGAGGGGCGGCTTATAATTGCTCCCACGGAGGGCGACTTTAAAAAGGAGGACTAAATGGAACTAGTAAGTAAACATTCTTGTTACCTGAGCGGAGGACCAACTCTTGGACTGCGAGCTCCTGGCTATGGGATAGAGGGATCGTGACTCCAAGACGGAGGGTTGAAGGCCTCCTGGTTGGCGGAGGGCTGAGGGCCTCCGGATGGCAAAGGGTTGATGGCCTCCGGACGAGAGGAGGGCTGAGGGCCTCCTGGTGGCGAAGGGCCGAAGGCCTCTGTGCCTCCTGGATGGAGGGCTGAGGGCCTCCGGATTGTAGGAGGGTCGTGGGCCTCCGTGCCTCTTAGAAGGAGGAGAGCTCCGTGCCTCCTGGATGGAGGACTAAGGGCCTCTGGACAGTAGGAGGGCCGAGGGCCTCGTGGTGGCAGAGGGCTGAGGGCCTCCGGACTGCAGGAGGGCCCAGGGCCTCCTGGCGGCAGAGGGCTGAGAGCCTCGGACTGGCAGAGTGCCAAGGGGCCTCTTGGATAAGAGGAGAGTCGAGGGTCTCCTGGCCATCAACTTGCTCTCATTGGAGATCGGCTAGCCATGGCTATGCCATTCTCCGAGCCTTATGGAGCTTTTTCGAGCTTCTCCCGCTTGTCCATCAATGCTTGAGAATGCTTGCTTTTATAGTGGGGTTTGCAGATGTAATGCTTCTCCAAAAGCAATGTGGGACTTTTAGTTTAAAAGAAATATGTTGGATTGTGGGCTTGCTGCGGGTCTGGCTTATTGGCCCAGGGTTATTGGACCTATCAGAACTGATTCACGTGAACTGGAAAATTTCTGACTATCAAACCAGCTTAAGACCAAACCCAAGTCGACTCAGTAATATATTTAGACCTTATTGCTTAAGTTTCGGTTAATAATTTTGAAACCAAGTAGATTAAAATACACTAAGTATAAAAATAAAGTTCAGCATGCAATTTTCTACATATTCAAGGCTTATATTTTATTCTATGTTGCATATTATCTATTATGTTATGTTTAGTTATGTTCATGAAAGTTTTGTGGGAACTCATCAGAAAGTATAAGTTCAGTTATGTTCAGTTTCGTTAAGTTCAGTTATAAGAATTCCCTTTAAAATTTAAAAAAGAAAAACTGGACCAATGACTTTTTTCAGATGTGGATATTCCTTGGCATATCTTAGGATATTACAGTAAAAAACTAAGGAATTGCTTTCAATTTGTTCCGTTTTGGCCCCGTCTACCGAGATTGTATGTAGTAACACCCACCTCGCGGTGAAAAAGGAGGTTAAACCTGCGATTGTGGAAGTAAGCACAATCCATCTTGTCATCAGGATATATGCCTTAGATTGTGTGGGTTAACACAATCCTTTCTTCGATTGTCTTCTCCGTTAACTGGTAAGGCCTACTAGCCCTGATCCCTCAAGATAAGAAAAAATGAATAAATTTCAGTAAAGGCTTCTTAAGATAAGAAAGTTATGAATAAAGTTCAGTAAAGAAGGAAAGATAAAGGCATTGTATTTCATGTATCTGATCCTTATATGTATATTAAAGTATGTTCTGTATAAAAATTGCATGTCCTTGCATAATATGTATACTGCTGAGCATTTGGCTCACTCCTTGTGATTTTCCTTCCCTTCAGATGGATCACAGGAATTGACGATTGATGAGCAAAGTAAGATGGAAGCTTGGAGACTCCTTACATTTTGTGGTACTTTGGAATTATGGACACTTTGAATTTAGCATAGAAGAAAAGAACATCTACCTAATAATGTTGTAAACTTAAAAGTTATCATATGTTTTGATAATCTTAGAAATTACTTCCATTATTTTGATAAATCATATATGTTTTCGCCAAGATTAATGAAAAAATGGCTTATGAATGTTTAGAATGCATCTTTCCTAATAAGACTAATACCGTAATTTGATAATACAATGTTAGAGCCATTATGATTTTGGCTGACATTTGGGTCCTGTGTATGATAATACTATTATCCATAAATGAATGGAAACAACAAAGGCTCACGTCCCAATTATGGTGTAAAAAAAATATCAGTACGTGAGACGTCACAGGTGGACGGTGGCCGGCCATGGCCGCGCGGTGGTGGTCAGCTAGTGCGGCGTGGTGGAGCCGCGGTAGCAGCCACAGGAGGCCAGGCACGAAGAGAACCGCGCAAAGGAAAAGAGGAGGAAACGAAGGCCTTCGGGTCCAATTCTGACTTCGAGCTAGTTGGAGAAATCGTAAAGCACATTGAGGCAAGTATATCCATACCCTTTTCTTCTATTTTCATTGATTTTCATTGAACGCCTTCGGGTATTTTTGTCTTGATACCCGACCCCATGCATATATATTAAAATCGTTGTTTGATTCATTGTTTTCACACTGTTTTGCACATCTGAAACCCTAACCCACGTACGTGTACTGTTCATGCATGATTGGGTGGATTTCGGCCTTCACTTTTTGGGGCTTTTGCATAAATTCAAACTAGAATACCATTACACACACCCTAGGTAAGTTAATTTGTTGATTGGGTACTCGATTTGGTGGAATTTTGTGAATTCCCATTCGCAAAACTCTAACCCAGTGCCTGAGTGATTTTGGGCTTCAATGTTTCTGGCTTTTGATTTATTTGAGACTAGAATATGATTATGTATGACTTGGGTACGTCAATTTACCAATTGGGTACTTGCATTTGTGGAATTCGATGGAATTTCATTCGTGAAGCGCTTAACCCACGCCTAGACACAGTTTAAGCTCCAATTTGGAGTTAAATGTACAAATTGACTTGGGATTATAGTTACCCATGCCTTTGGTTCAATAAATTACTTGTTAGATATATGAAATTATGAGAATAAATCAATATATGTATTGGTGCACTATTCACATCCACTGTTCACGGATACTGTTCACCCGAGGACTTCGAACAATATTTTGCATAATGTTTCTATGTTAAACTGCTAATCAAATGATATGTATATTTGTATAAGTCTAATCGAATAATCTGGAAGCTCTGATATATGCGTTTGTGAAAGAAATCCGAATCTGAAAGCTCTCAAAGTTAATCTGCTCTTCAATGGTAAGATTTCAAATCTTTCTTCTGTTTATGATATTTGTATGAAAGTAAAGTTATGAAAAGATTTAAATCTACAAGTAAGACAATAAGTACATGAATAACTAGAAAACATCTGATGAATATGATCTCCTAGATGGAGAGATTTATGAAAAGAATCTACTCTGATCTCCTAGATGGAGATATTTGAGAAAAGAATCTGATAAAGCCACCCTAAAAAAGAATGTGTAACACTGAAACTGGGATCCACATTCATGTTTTGATGGGTAATGTCCCCGGACATGTCACTAGTGTTGTGACGAATCAGGTTATTTTCCTTAAATAACTCGTCGTCAATAAAACTTCGTTAGTGTCCAGAGGTAACTGGACGAAAGACCGATATACAATTTGTTTTAAATTGGCTCTGCACCAACATTCTTCTCACAGGATCTCAAATTTGCCATAATCTTGGCTTCAATACAGTATTCTGACTTTACTGTATTAGATCTAGAGATATGCCATCTAATAACCCAAACCTTGAAACATCAAACAAAGTGCGGAAGCATACTATAATTCCATAAATTGCGGAAGCATAATAAAACCATAAACCATACCTAACCCCGAGTGGCTGTCCATATCAAATTCGATGTCCAAATCTTTGCTGCACTTGTCTGCCTATTCCCGTCAAGCAAGCCTTTTCTTGTTCTATCTAAATGCTTTCATCTGGGAGGAAAAACAACAGATAGCAAGAGTGAGCTTACCGCTCAGCAAGTACAATCATACGTCACTATCAGACTGTGAAGAATAATAAAAAGGAGCAACATGTATTTGAAATATCATGAGACATGAGGGGAAGGAACGTTTAGAAGT
>JAODPA010059368.1:0-11238 GCA_025585075.1 Nepenthes mirabilis
TGATATGAAAGGAAAAAGAACATTGAGTTAAAATTTTATTTTGGATCGGGTTATTTTGAGTTGATGAATGTCTGACTAGTGCCTGATGCGCGCTTATGCCTGGGATGTGCATAGGGGATCGCACATGATGAACGCTTGATCGGAGTTCAAGTATAGTTTTTAGATTTGATGCACTCCCGAGGGATGATCGAGCGTGCTTTCTAGTGTGCTCAGCCCTTAACGTGAGTCAAAAATGGAGATAATCATTTGAAGACTAGAGAAAATTAGTTCACTCAAATCCTATATCCACTTTCATTTGGGTCATTTCGTTGTTTTGGTCCTCAGGTTTGTTATATCTGATCCAACTTGAGATTATTATGTTCGGGTTTGTTTATTTACGAAAAAAAAATTATTCTAGTTTATTTATTAATAATTATTAGCTATTATTGTGTTAGAGACGTAACAAGTTGTCAAGAATGAACATAAATTTTACCTTAATCATGATTAAGGTAGAAGAATATCGAGTCAAAAGTTAATTTTGAAACGGGTTATTATAAGTTGATGGATATTTGATTGGTGCCTGACGAGCACTTATGCGTAGATTGGGCAGAGAGGTCATGATGGACTCTTAACCAGAATTCAAGCGCATTATTTAGATTACTCACTCTCATTGCACGCTCAGGGGACACTCAAGCTTACCTTCCAGTATGTTCAGCGCTCGACACGGTCGCAAGTGGCGCTTGTGTGCCACTCTGTTTAGCCGTGGCATCCAATTGCACCCGATGAGCACTTATGCACCCAAATAAGTCATATCCTGTTGATTTTTGATTATTTTCTTCTAGATTTTAAAAGATGTGAGAGAAGGAGAAAAGAAAGAAAGAGAAAAGAAATTAGAGAAGGCAAATTAGAGTGATCTCAAGCAAGATTTTCATAATTTGAAATCAAGGTAAGTGCATCCCAAGTTTTCCTTCTTTTATTGTTATTCTTTCCTCACTTTGTTAAGTATTTATTATTCCAAATATTTATTTATGTTATATTTTCATAACTAGATTGTGTATATTTCACATACATATATGATGGGTCTCAGAACCCAAGACTCAAAATTACAATTGCAGGCCCAAAGGATCACATGGGTAAGTTGGCCCAGGAGGCCCAAAAGCTCAATCAGGCCCAAATGGTTAAAGTTTCGAGCACCTGAAGAGTCAGATTAAGCAACAAAAGCACTGGCGGTCTGAGAAGGCACTGTGGCCCATGTGAGGACAAGGACGGCCAGAAAAGCCAAAATAGCCAGGGATGCCAGCTCAGACTTGCACGACATGCGCTGCCACGAGAGACCAACGGTCTTTGACGCGCCGTACCTGCAGGCCATGCGTCTCTGAGTGCCGTATCTGTAGACTATGACAGGTGTCCCTGTCACAGCCGTACCTACAGTAGTAGTGGTGGTGGCAGGCAGCTCTGACGCGCCAACACCACGTGTCGTCTCCCTAACGGCACCCCATTCCTTATAAATGCCCCCTTTCAGGCTACTAGGAAAAGATTCTGAATTCCCCTCTGCTTACGCTCGAGCAAGAGAATCCCCGAGGGAGAAAGAAAGGCAAAGAGAAAAGAGTGAAGGAAGAAATCTGTCTCCCTACGTTGTAATCCCCTGAGAAAGCGAACAGCTTCCCAGGCACCCATTGTACCTTTTCACCGCATTAGTTATATTTCTTGGACTGTTTGTCTGCTGCCGTGATTTTTCACCCCTCATTGGATAACGAGATTTTCCACGTAAATCCGCATGTTCACTCATCATCCTCGTATTTCTTTTTCTCTGCTCGGGCTCTGTTTACTTTGTGTTGCCCGTTTCTGCCCGTCCGTCAATGCATAAAGCCGCTCGCGCTTCGATTAACGTACGGTCATACACCGTGGACGCAACATTGGCGCCGTCTGTGGGAAGCGACTGAAAGTCTGCTTTTCACACTTTCTCGAAAAGTGCTCAAGCAACGACATCAACTTTAAGTTTCGGAATGGTGAACACGAGGGCGCAGATGGGTGCACCCGCTAAAGAGGTGGCCTCGCACGCTAGCACCCCTAATCCCTGCGCTGGGGCAGAGAATCACCCCGACCCTATGGTTAGGGGCTTGGCGGCCCAGTTAGACGGCATGTCACAGGCCTTCGTTACACTCTGCTCCAAAATTGACCAGCTCAAGCAGGTGCTCCTGACAGGGCCTCCCCGGCTGAGGCATCACAGGGCGGGAACAGAGGGGGCAGTCGCCGCGAGAGGCCTCCCAATCAACGCGACAACCCGAGGACCCAGGTGGCCTCCAGCAGCAGAGCCCCGCGAATGGTTGAGGACTAACCAGGTCCTCAAGGCCGAGATGAGAGCCCCGATAGGCGCCGCCCTGAGGCCCAACGGAGCCACCGCGGGCGCGACGAGGAGGAGGTGGTTCCACGAGACGCCCCCCCCCCCCCCCCCCGCGAGGAGCCCATACGGCTCCCAGGCGCCGTATAGTCTAGGAGCCTTACAAGTTAAGGCATTACTTGAACGAAAGGAAGGTGGCTGCCCCACCTCGAGTGGGGGATAGGCCGGAAAGAGGATGGAATCTGGCGCTCCGAGAGAGCAGCGGAGGAGGGGCTAACGCGCTCCAGTCCCCATTTTCTACGGAAATCCGGACGAGGACGCTCCCCCCAAAATTCAAAATGCCCAACCTGGAGGTGTACGACGACAGTGGTGATCCCGTGGACCAGCCTAATCATTATAGGGAGCACCTGAACCTCTAGGGTCTTGACAAAACCACCATGTGCGAGTGCTTCCCTTTAACTCTAAAAAGGGACGCGCGGATATGGTTTTATGGGATGCTCGCGAACTCCATTCGTGACTTTGGAGATCTGGCGACGGCCTTTCTGTCCCAATTTGCCTCCAGTAGGAGGGTGGAGAAACAGCCCTGGCACCTCACCTGGATCAAGTAGGGGGCCAGGGAGAGCTTACGGGGATTCTTGGCCCGATTTGTAGCTGAGGCCAGGTAGATCCCAAGGCTGACCGACGAGGTAAAGCTAAATGCCTCCCTCTCGGCTCTCGAAGGTGTTTTTTTCAAACACCTCATCCACAAGGGCCCGCAGACCTTCATAGAAGTCGAGGCTGTGGCCAGAGCTTACATCGCGGCCGAGGAAGCCAACGACGCCAAGAGGCCGGAGAGGGATGAGCCCCCTCACCAGAAGGCCGCGGAAGGCAAAAGGAAGGCCGGGGAATATCAAGGTTCCCAAGCAGCAAAGAAGCACCACAAGGCCGAGTAGAGCGCTCGGAGAGAGCCGCGGCCTATACACCTCACACCGTTGAACGACATCAGCACCAACGTCCTGATGCAAATCGGGGGAGAAAAGTTCCTGAAGTGGTCCAGGCCACTAAAAAACTCGGACGGTGGGGACCAGTCGAAATATTGTGACTACCACCGCTCCGGGGGTCACAGCACAGAAGATTGCAGGACTCTGCAAAGGGAGATCGAGGAGCTGATCAAGAGGGGACACCTCAACCGTTTCCTTCAGAGGCCTGGACAGACTTCTGGGACCTCGGACGGTGGGGATGCTGAACCCCCCAGGAATCGAGTGGCTGCGGGGGTCGTGAACATGATATCTAGCCGGCCGGCAAGGGATGGACGTGAGCTCACGACAACGAAGAGGCCGAGAACGGGGCTAGGGAGTGAAGACGATGTTATTTGTTTTAGTAGTAGAGACTTAGACCATGTAACTTCTCCTCACTCCGACCCCCTGGTTATAATTGCACTCATTTCAGATGGAGCAAATGACTACCAGATGAAACGAGTATTTGTTGATAATGGAAGCTCTCGCAACTTGCTGTACCTTGATTGCTACTTCAAGTTAGGACTTAAGAAAAATTGGATGAAAGTGCCAGAAGGGCCGCTCTACGGATTGGACAACGAGCCAGTGCCCGTCCAAGGTATCATCCAATTAGAGATAACCCTGGGAACACATCCGAGGACGACGTCCAAGGTCCTCACCTTCTTGGTTGTGGGCCTGCCCTCGGTGTATAATGTAATACTCGAGCGGCCCTGCTTAGCCGCCTTCAACGGGGTAACATCCATCCCGCATCTAAAGATGAAGTTTCCCACCCCGTATTGGGTAGGAAAAGTCCTCGGAGACCAGTCAATAGGACGAATGTGTTACTTAGCGCATACTACACAAGTAACGCTTCCGCAACCCATGGAAGACCTCGATCTCAGGGACGAGGCAACGTCACACACGCTCAGCCAGGAGAACCAATAGTTCGAGTACCCCTGGATCCTGCGGATCAAGAAAAGTGTGTCCAAATAGGGAGTACACTCCCGGAGACTATTAGGGATCAACTCGTCGACTTTCTACGAGAGAACTCGGACGTGTTCGCGTGGTCCCCCAACGACATGCCTGGGATCTCTCCCGAGATCATCGTCCATAAGCTAGGCGTCGACCCTCGGCACAAGCCGGTTAGACAGAAGCACAGAAACTAGTCCACTGAGAAGTTAGTGGCCATCCGCGAGGAGGTTAAGAAACTCCTAGACGCCAGATTTGTCCGAGAAGTTCAGTACCCTAACTGGTTGGCCAATGTTGTCATGGTAAAGAAGAGTAATGGGAAATGGAGGATGTGCGTAGACTTCACCGACCTCAACAAGGTGTGCCCCAAAGACAGCTTCCCATTACCCAGAATCGACCAACTCGTGGATTCAACGTCCCGTAATGAGCTCCTAAGCTTCATGGATGCATACTCCGGGTATAACCAGATCAGAATGAGTCCCGAGAACGAGGAACACATGTTATTCATGACAGACCAAGGGACATACTGCTACAAAGTAATGCCCTTCGGCCTCAAAAACGCGAGAGCGACCTATCAGCGACTTGTGAATAAGATTTTCAAGGACTAGATAGGCAGGAACGTGGAAGTGTACGTCGACGACATGCTCGTCAACAGCAGGTCAAGCGGCGACCACGTAAGGGACTTGGCTGAGACCTTCCACGTGCTCATGACCCATGGGATGAAGCTCAATCCGAGTAAGTGCACTTTCGATGTCGCCTCAGGAAAATTCTTGGGCTATATCGTATCATATCGGGGAATCGAGACAAACCTAGAAAAGATCCAAGCGATCTTAGACATGCGGTCCCCGCGGACGGTGAAGGAAGTCCAGCAACTTATTGGGCGAGTGGCCGCCCTCTCTCGTTTCCTGGCAAAGTCGGCCGAAAAGCACCTACCGTTCTTCAAAGCCCTGAGGGGAATGAAGACCCGGGACTTCCGGTGGAGTGATGACTGCGAGGATGGATTCCGAGGACTCAAGAGTTACCTCTCGAGTCCACCCCTTTTAGCTTCTCCACAGCAGGATGAGGAGCTGTACTTGTACCTCTCTGTGTCCGACACAGCATTGAGCTCGGCGCTAGTGCGAGAACAGCATGGCAGGCAGCAGCCAGTTTATTACATGAGCAATACTTTTGCGGACGCCGAGACCAGGTACCCCATCACGGAGAAGGTGGCCTTAACGTTAGTATACTCCGCAAGGAAGCTCAGACCGTATTTTCAGGCGCACAAGATAGTGGTTCTGACCGACCAGCCGTTAAGGACAATCTTGCAGAAACCAGAGATCTCCGGGCGATTGATCAAGTGGGCCATTGAGCTAGGGGAATTTGATATACAGTTCCATCCGAAACCAGCCCTGAAGGGACAAGCACTCGCGGATTTCCTCATCGAGACAACGACGCTGCCAGGCCACGACGAAGACAAGGCTTCGATAGATGAATTCAGCAGGGCGTCTACTTAGACCTTATACGTAGACGGCTCCTCCATGAAGGATGGCTGCGGGGCAGGAGTTGTCTTACGCATGCCAGAGGGGTTAGAGATAAAGTACTCACTAACCCTGGGGTTCTCGGCCACAAATAACGTCGCAGAGTATGAGGCCTTGCTGGCCGGTCTCCGACTGGTCAAGGAGTGCTCAGCCAAGGAGTTGATTGTCTACAGCGACTCCGAATTGGTCATCAATCAGATCCGCGGAAGCTTTGATGTCAACAACGCACAGCTGTCCAAGTATCTTTCGAAGGTTAAGGGCATGATAATGGACTTCAGGATGGCCGAGTTCATCCACATCCCGCGGGAGAAAAATGCCAAGGCCGACATGCTTGCGCGAGCTGCAGCTTCTGGGGATCCTGAGCAGTACGCTAGGGGGATGCGAGAAGTCCTGGACAGGTCCAGTGTTGAAGACCCCGAGCAAATGGTAATGCAAGTCGTGGACGGAAACACCTAGATGACTCCCTACCTGAAGTTCTTATCCGATGGCTCGCTGCCCGAGGATCCAAACGAGGCCAAGAAGATAAAGAAGACGGCGGGCTGGTACACGGTCGTGGACGGCCAGCTGTATCGACGGGGCTTCTCGACCCTTTACCTAATGTGTCTCACCCCTGAGGAGGCCGAGTACGCCCTACAGGAGGTGCATCTCGGAATATGTGGATCCCATATAGGGGGAAAGAACCTGGCTTTTAAGCTTATGAGGCAGGGATACTACTGGCCGACGATAAAGTATGACGCCATGGATTTTGTGTGCAAATGTGAAAGTTGCCAACTTCACAGCAACATAAGCCATCGCCCTCATTCGGATCTTCGGGTGCTACAATCCCCGTGGCCGTTCGCCCAATGGGGGCTCGACATTCTCGGACAATTTCCCCTCGCTTCAGGACAAAGGAAGTTCTTGATTGTTGGAATAGACTACTTCCCCAAGTGGGTAGAAGCAGTGCCGCTAGCTAGGATAACAGAGCAAAACACGATGGAGTTCTTCCGGCAGAACATCGTATGCAGGTTTGGAGTACCAGAGTGTATCGTGACTGACAATGGGACGCAGTTCACCCGAAAACGATTTACTAAGTACTGCACAAGCCTGAGGATCAACCTAGTACATACGTCGGTAGCATACCCGCAGGCCAATGGACAGGTAGAAGTGACGAACCACACGATCCTACATGAGCTGAAGACCAAACTGGAGCCTTCTGAGGGCTCGTGAGTGCATGAACTGCCCTCAGTCCTCTAGTCATACAGGACAACGCCCAGAGAGCCCACCAGAGAGACCCCCTTCAGTCTTTGTTACGGGGTCGAAGCTGTCATCCCAATAGAGGTAGGTCTCACTAGCCCTCAGGCTGGATGCTTCAGTGCAACGGATAACAGCCAGAGGCTCCGAGAAAGCCTCGATGCCCTCGAGGAGGTTCGCGATCGGGCGAGGCTTAGGATAGCGGCCTACCAGCAGCGGGTGGCCCACTATTACAACAAGAAGGCAAGGGCGCGGCAATTCGAGATCGGGGATCTCGTATTAAGAAGCGTGGAGGTCACAGGAAAAATTGCCGGCAGAAACAAGCTTTCACTGAATTGGAAAGGACCGTTTTTGGTCTCGGCTATCCTCCGAGGAGGAGCTTATAAGTTACGCACCCAAGAGGGCAAGTTGGTACCCCGGACTTGGAACGCTGCTCACCTCAGTGAAAGGCGGGTCGTACCCAGCAAGCCAAAAATTTGGCTGCTAACCGAGCGACCCCAGAGGCCGGACCCCAGAGGTCAAGTATCAAAAACTCGGCTACTAACCGAGCGACCCCAGAGGTCGAACCCCAGAGGTCAAGCACCAAAAACTCGGCTGCTAACCGAGCGACCCCAGAGGTCGGATCCCAGAGGTCAAGTATTAAAAATTTGGCTGCTAATCGAGCGACCCCAGAGGTCAAGATTAAAAACTCGGTTGCTAACCGAGCGACCATAAAGGTCGGACCCCAGAGGTCAGGCAACAAAAACTCGGATGTGACCGAGCGGCCCCAGAGGTCAAAATCCCAAAAGCTCGGCTGTGACCGAGCGACCCCAGAGGTCGGACCCCAGAGGTCAAAATCCAAAGAAAAAAAGAGAGAGAAAGGGGGACACTTATAATAAACTTGAAGGCTTCCTTTTATTCATATGTGCAATACAAGAGGAAAAACGAAAGCTAGCCCTCGTCAGGACCCTGCGATGGGATGGCTTCGGATTGCTCTCCTAAAGAAGAAGGGTCCCCTCTGTGACTTGAAGTTCCCGGCTGATCTGATGGGCGAGGACCAGCTGAGGAGCTCGGACCCGATGACCCAGGAAATGGCTTGTTTCGAAGACCATACACATCCTCAGGGCGAGCAGTGCTCGCATTACGCGGGTCCAGCACAGCGGTGGGGAACCGTGGGTACAGGAGCTACATCAGCCGGCGGCATAAGTGAATGTCATCCCAAAACTTGGTCTCCAGCAGGAGGGCTATGTCGGTAGCCTTCACCGAGGTCCTCAGCGCCTTCTCCAACTGAAGGTTTCGTTTCAGAAGGAATCCATATCGGACTTCTAAGAGCCTCAGGACTTCCTCGAACGAAGCATTCTTCGCGGTGGCCTCCGCAAGCGCCGCGTGAAGTCGCTGGTTTTCCTCCTGAACGACCTTCGAAGACCCTGCCTCCGAGCGAGACCGAGCGAATTCGCCCACCAGCTGGCTAAGGCCGCCGATCAGACACTGGAGCTGCAAAAGGAACCAAAACCACTCAGATACGGACAACAGAATGCAGGGTAAGTGAGAAGACAGCAAAGTACCTGAGCAACCACGGGATCTTGAGTTGGGCTGCCCACCCTCAAGGTCTCGGGCACAATCAGGTGCTCCGTAGACACCGTAGAAACATCAAGAGCAGCCTCGGATGGAGGACCTTCAGGAACGGGGGGCTCCGCCACATCCAAGGCCCCAGCGGCGGCCGAGATCTCTAGAGCCGCAACCTCAGCCTCATCGCCGCTAAGGATGTCAGAAATGTCCTCAGCAGTAACAGCGATGGCCGCTTCCATCTCGCAAGGCTCTACGACCTCCTCAAGAGTTGCCTCCTCTGAGGCATAAAATGCAATGGGGTCGTCAAACGAGGGATCCGTAAGGACGGCCGAGACCTCGGGATGGGCCTCGGCACCAGAGGAAGAAGGAGCGGTGACCCTGGACTCCGCAGGAGGACCAGAAACCAGCTTTGTGGCCCTTTTTACCATGGGGCGATGATGGAGCCGTCGTCCCCCAACGAGGACTCGCCGGCAGTGCCTAGTGGACCCTCTGGGGCCTCCATCCGCGGACTTTTCTGAGGCCTCTCAGAAGGTTCCCGAATAGCAAGAGAGCCCTCTCTTTTCTTTAACTTTTTCTTCTTCTTCTTCTTCGAAGCCGCAATGGCAGAGTCTCCAGACGACGTCACCATTTGGCCTCAGCCAGCTTTTCAGGGGATAACCAGATATTCTTCTTCCACACGTTGAAACTGCCAAGATTTGCCATCACCAAGTCCATGACCTCCTTGGCTACTTCTCTCTCCCCGTCAGTGATGTCGGAGCCGTATTTGCTCGTAACGTTTCCCCACACGGGCGAGAGCCCGCAGTCCTTAGCGATTCTCAGAAAAAAGAATCTGTCCTTCCATCTTTTTGTGGAGTCCGGATTTCATCCGCTCATCTCCGCGAAATTCGAACGAGGGGTCATGGTGATCCGGTCGAGGTTGTGAGTAAAGCGAAACATAACTTTCACCATGGCTGCCTCAAGAATTTTGCTGTGACAACGCGTGAATACGCATAAGGAAACCAGGTACCTGATGGCGTTGGGCTGGAGCCTCGCAAATGGGACGATTAACTCCTTCATCAGGCGGAGAAGCTCAGTAGGAACAGGGAAACGAAGTCTACCTTTAAGGTGAACTTTGTAAACAGCAATGTGTCCGCCCGGAGGACTACACACCCTCTCCGCGGCTCCGGAAACCACCATCGAATCAGACTTCGGGATGCCATATTTTGCCCTGATTTGTTCGAAATCTTAAGGGGAAAGAGAAGAGGCTATGTCATTAACGCCGGGAGCCATGGCAGCAAAAAATGAAAACACAACGACGTGAAGAATCTCAGAAGGCGTCAAGAAAATAAGGAAGGAAAAGAAGGAGGGGAGGAATGAGGACATGACAGCAAATTTAAAGGAAATTTCAAATGGAGTAAAAGGCGCCCTCATTATGACCGCGCCTCGTGTCAACGCCCTATACGCAGTAGGCGGGCGTAGGCCTTGGAGGTTCCCGAAGTGACGTCACATCAATTGGATGTCACATTTAATGCTCCGCAGGGAAATGAAACGACGACGAAAGACAGGTCTCGGATTTGCCAGGAGATCTCGGACATGCTTCGTGTCAGCATATGATAAAGACCGCGGACCATCCCAATAGGAAGATGTTCACAGGGCATGTCAAACGGCTGAATCCTCAAACTGTTCGACATGGGGGGCTCATGATGGGTCTCGGAACCCAAGGCCCAAAATTACAATTGCAGGCCCAAAGGATCACATGGGTAAGTTGGCCCACGAGGCCCATAAGCTCAATCAGGCCCAAATGGTTAAAGTTTCGAGCACCTGAAGAGTCAGATTAAGCAACAAAAGCACTGGCGGTCCGAGAAGGCACTGTGGCCCATGTGAGGACAAGGACGGCCAGAAAAGCCAAAATAGCCAGGGATGTCAGCTCAGACTTGCACGGCATGCGCTGCCACGAGCGACCAACGGTCTCTGACGTGCCATTCCTGCAGGCCATGCGCCTCTGAGTGTCGTATCTACAAACTGTGACAGGTGTCCCTGTCACAACCGCACCTACAGTAGTGGTGGTGGTGGTAGGCAGCTCTGACGTGCCAGCGCCACGTGTCGCCTCCCTAACGGCACCCCATTCCTTATAAATACACCCTTTCAGGCTACTAGGAAAAGATTCTGAATTTCCATCTGCTTACGCTCGAGCAAGAGAATCCCCGAGGGAGAAAGAAAGGCAAAGAGAAAAGAGTTAAGGAAGAAATTCGTCTCCCTACGTTGTAATCCCCTGAGAAAGCGAACAGCTTCCCAGGCACCCATTGTACCTTTTCACCGCATTAGTTATATTTCTTGGACTGTTTGTCCGTTGCTGTGGTTTTTCACCCCTCATTGGATAACGGGGTTTTCTACGTAAATCTGCGTATTCACTCATCATCCTCGTATTTCTTTTTTTCTGCTCGGGCTCTGTTTACTTTGTGTTGCCCGTTTCTGCCCGTCCGTCAACGCATAAAGCCACTCGCGCTTCGATTAACGTACGGTCATACACCGCGGACGCAACAATGTAATATCTTTCTTATTTTTCTACAACATCGCATGAAGTTTATATTTAAGCCTATGTATATTATATTATTCAGTTAATTTCTGTAATTTTTTTTCCTATATGTGTTAAAATTTTGACCATATGACTCTTACATGTTTAAAATTATCTTACATGTTC
>JAODPA010059379.1:0-11238 GCA_025585075.1 Nepenthes mirabilis
AATTGACTATATATATATATATATATATATTCAAAAAAATGGCCAAACTGTTGCTTTTTGTTTGGCTTTGTGTGGCTGGTTTCCCCTCACCCATATTATCATTTGGATGCTTGGAAGGGGGGTTTGTTTCAAGGGGTGGCGTTCACGATGAATGGTCTTGTTTATTTTATAGAGATGCTCTAAGGTCTTCCTTTTTCCTTGCTGATCGGTGAAATGTCAGTTGTATTAGTCCGTAGAGAGGTTTTCTTGTCCTTCATCCGGTTTTTTAGTGGCCCTCTCTAACTCTTTCTATATTTCTTCAACCGATATCTAAATAGTCAACTTTTACGAAAATTATAAATTGGACTTCCGATTTGAAAAAAAATAGGTTTGATCATATAACTCTATATTGGCTAAGTTCACAAATTGGTGATAAGTGGACTTGAATCACCAACATCTGATATAGCATAAGCCATTGTCTCTCAAACCCCCTACTACTAAAAAAAAAACCTTCTTTAATTAAGGGTAAAATAAGTCATTCAACTCTGTGCAAAAAAGGAGGTATTAGTTAGATCAAATGATATTACCATAAACTCTAATACTCTAAGTGTTATGCATAGGTCATCTTGCCGATGTCACCCTTGGCTATAGAAAAGGGGAGCAATTTGGGCTTACTCTTGAACTTTTAAGCTAATTAAAAGCTAAAACAAAAGGCCAAATATCAACTTGTAATTGAGAAAGATGAGATTTGATAATTAAAAATCTTAGAACACTCTATTCTTTCTATTGACAACTATGAAAACTAACTATGCATGGTATACCCTATGACGAGTTTTGCTGAGAGTCCAAATCAAAATCATAGCCTTACATGTATGGGTGAATTGGAGGGCCGAAGATTTCATATTGATTTTCTAACTGAATTGAAGCATGTCAGGAGCCTTGCCAAGCGGTAGGCCACACACATGCGTTGATGCAAATGCTGAAGGATGAGCTTAGAAGGGATTATTTATAAGGATCTATTTGGTGCAGTCTTATGGTAATAATGGCGATGCTTTCTTATGATGATGATCTTCATTTTTCATTTTCGCTTGCAATGTGAATCCTGCTCGTGTTATCCCTTTGGTTGTTGTTTTGTGCTTGTCATGTAGTGTGACTTGTTAGGCTCTTTTCAATGGTCTCATGGCATGTGGTATATATTCTTCACGTGTGTAAAATCAATTGTTCAATTAAAAAAGCAATTTAAAATAAGATAAGTTTGAAATTAGAGACTGGATTGAGACCACTAAGTAGGTTGCGCTTTTTTCAAACATCCTCTCAAAGTATATTTTATAAGACTATGAAGGAATCGGTCCACCCCATGTTCTACCATTGTGCTATCACCTAACTTATATAGAGGGTTATTAGATCTAGATTGATTTGTCCTTGACCTCATGACAAATAGGATAGGATTATCTCATGGATAATACTTAAATGAAAATCAAAAATCTCATAGCCAAATTAGACTAAGGTTGGCTTTCGCTATCATAATTTACTTTATTTAGAGAGCTTAGAATGCTTGTGTGTTTTTTTTACCAATTTTATTATTTTGAATGTAAGATGATTACGCAAATCATTTGGAACTTTCGTTTTAATAAGAATCCCTTGAGGATATGAATCATTCAATAAATAACTAATTGGCTTATAGAGGGTTGATCTCAGATTTTCTTTTTGTTACTGAGGTTTGGCTGAAACTCTCTTTTGTTGGTCTTTTTTGGGTTTGGAGTTGAGTTGAACTCTTTATTTCTACGTCAATCTAAAAGGTTACGGGAGCTCTTATACATATATTTTTTGAATGAATATATATGATCACTTAAAAAAAATTAATTTATAAGAATTAAAGGGTCGTCATCGATAATATTTCATCATTTCAATGCACAGTTCAGCAATTTAAGTTTTCAATCTGTGAATTCAAAAGAACAAATTTGCTTATAACAATAAAACATGTTTTAGACAATAAAATCATATAAAATGTGTTTATGAATTTATAGAATTGATCTTTAATGTGATTACCAATGACAAACACATACTTTACAATGTGCTCTGAAATTACAAACTACTAAAATAACTAGCATCGAAGCAATTAGCTCTTCAAAAAGTATTCCATCAGGTTTCATCTGACTTGGAGTTTCAACTATTCATCCATACATTTAAATCTTCATAAAAATATAAAAAAATGATAGGACACTGACATTATATCACACTGAGAGTTTAAAAAATGGCTATATATATATAAGGAGACAAGAAAAAGAATAGGGTGGTTACTACTTATTACACAAGCGATGAAAGTAACCATCAAAATCTCCATCACCCATTTTCTTTTGAGTCGGGTCAACTCGCGGAGGGCATGCAATTAGATCCGTATTTCAACTATTGTATGGGCAAAAATGTAAAAATGGGAGCCTCAATAAGAAATAGTAATGCTTCAAGAATTAGTTCCTTGAGGAATTGTTAGCATCAAAAACTTGGATCCTGTTCAAATGTGAAATCTTGTCTTGTGTTCACCAAACAAGACTTTGGCTTTGAGCTTGAAAAGGCACCAAAAGCATCACATCCTCTCTCCCTTTAATACTTAATTCCAAAGTAGTCCAAGAGTTAGCTTCAACCAACTTGGTCAATCTTCTTGAATTATATATGCTCATCAATCTCACCTGCGAAATGAATCTTATCGTAGTAAACTTGTAAAAAATGTACAAGACTTATGATCGAGGTGCTAATTGTTGGAAAATTAAAAAACATTTTAAATATAAAGGTTCAAGGCATATTACAGTTTCACTTTCTTTAAAATATTATTCATCTCTTATAAGTTTAAATGGGTTCGTAGGAATCATCTTGAAAATATAATGAAACTTTACTTGACTACATTTTATACTTACAAAATCAATCTCGAAACTTTTAACGAAAACAAAATTAACTAGTAAATATTAAGTATTTCCCATAATAAACAATTATTAAGAATAATTTGATATCCGTGAGTCTCTCTTTCTCATATCTTTTCTTACATCTTTATATGCCTTTTAAAACTAATGGCATATGTCTATTAAAAAATAAATATAACACATGAAAAATACATGGCCAATTAATTTAAAAAAGCAGTTCGAAGTTAGGTTGGTTAAAATTGTGGCGGGTAGTAAGGTTAATTAATGAAACTTCCAAAACCTGCCATTGATACATTGGCTTCATTTAGACATATGGCTAATCAATTGTACAGGAGTCATATTAATGTCAAATAAATCCGCCATTAACACCTGACACGTATTATATGTTCAAATATTAATCCAATATAATACTTTATAATATTTATAAAATTAAAAATTTCTAATACCGATTAGTGTTAATGAAGAAGCTGAGAATCATAAGTTCCTTGGAGTACCTTAAAGAGAGAAACAGTCAAGACATCACACTGCATGACTCCTAGAGTGATGCCAAGGGATAGTTGCTCTGCCAGCCTTGTGAGTGTACTTGAACTTGAAAAGGGACCCACCCAAAAAAAAAATATGAGAACATTGATAGTTTCATGGAAGTTTTAACAAAAGTTAACACAATTGGTCACATATTCTCAATCGAAGACAATATCAGATAAAAGAGCAGCTAAACCAAGTAGTTGGGGTCATAAATGAAAAATTTGAATACCAATATTGGTATAACTGTATCGATATCGAATATAACTGAACATGTGTCCTTGGATTAATGTTCCGTATATAAGACATAACGCTACATGTGACAAGTAACAATAGTGGTTGTTTGTTGTTAATCCAAAGATACAACTAACGTAACCATTCCAACCAATACAACTCATGGATAAAAATATTAACATCTGTTATGGTCATATTAATATCGGACATACCGAATAATATATATTGATATCGAATACATTGAAAAAAAAAATTTCTTCTTAAATCCATAAGCTAATAAGGCTGTATTAGTTAGTATATCTATTGTATCATAATATTATTATAATATTCAAAATTATTAGTGATGGATACACTAATAATGGGCTGGCCCAAAAAAGGGTCAACAGAAGCCCAGAAAGGCCAGTCAACATTTCTGACGGCCCAGTAAGAAGATGGGCCTAGAAACAGGAAGGCTCGAAGACGGTCAACGTTGTCGTTGACCTTCCTGGTGGCCAACTTACTCACAAACGGGCAACTCAACATTAACCAGTTTTGTTGGGCCTTTATAGGCTTTGTAACAGTGATGGGCCTATTCTGTTATGGCCCACAGCCCATCAGTTGATCGCCCGCCGCTCTCCCTTCGTTCTCCACGAGGGCGGCCAACGCTCTGACGGTCAACTCAGAGGTTGACCGTCTGCGCCCCATACATTGGGCCCAAAAGGGCTCTTCCACAATATTGGGACTTGCTCACTCAGGCCCAAAGCCCATCTGGAGGCTAATGACGGACACCTTTCATAAGGGCGGCAACACGCACGCAGACGGTAAACCCGAGCGTTGACCGTCCACGCTTTACACGTTGGGCCCCAAGAAGCCTTTCAACAGTAACGAGCCTGACCTGTTTAGGCCCACCAATCATAAAAAAATCAACCACGACCCTCCAAGGATATTCCATGATCTCAAAAGGAATATCAGCAAGATTGACGCCCTTCAAATAAAAAAGGCGCCAGATCTTCCCAACTCCTTACCAGCCAAGGAACCCCAACGGTAACATGCTGGAAAGGAAAGAAATCGACTTGAAAAGTGATTGGCCGCCTCAGAATGAAACAATCCTCCACAATTGGGCAACAAGTATCAGCCTCCAAAAGGAAGGCCAGCAGCAGATCATAGGGACGATCGCTCCTTTCAAAGGAGGAGGATCGCCATCTTTGCCATAAAAGAGGCCCTGGATTCACCATTCAGATGAGGCTTTCTTGGATGCCTTCATTCACGCGATCTTGAAGGCTTTCATTGGTGCTCTCATTCAGGCTTTGACTCACACAGAAAATCCTAAGTGCTCTGAGAAACAAGCTCTGCTTCCCGACAGCCAAACTCTCAAATATAATCAAACTCTAAGGCAACGAACGAGTCTTTACGGCCGTTCTCTGCCTTCCCACCATCCAGATACGAGAAAGGCCCTGCGTCTCTCTGACATCTGGAACAAAGTACTCTCTTCCCCTCTCCCTTTGCTCTCTCTATTTTTCAGTTCCTTCCATTGAAGGTTGTTTACTGACTTGAGCGTCGGAGTATTTTCGGTGGGATTACCTCCCGCCATTAACGCTGACCTCTTGTTCGTTTTAGTGGTGTGTAGGATTCGTACTCGGTGAACGGAGTCGGTTCAAACCATCCAAAAGAATCCGAATCTGTTCGAAGTCGGGTCTAGATACGCATCATTGGCACCGTCTGTGGGAAGCGCTTACGAAAAGCCTACCACCAAAATCCGCACAAACTCTCTCTGTCACCTTCTGCTTCTACGATGGTGAACACGAGAGCACAGGCTAGCGACCCCGCTAGAGATGCTGCTAACCCCGACCAGGACCATGCTGCTGATGTCCTGGTCAACGGGGCCACAGGAGGAGTTCCACCGCCCTACTTTCAACAACTGGTGGAGCAGATGCAGGCCAACAATCGCCTGCTCCAGTTACTTTGCACGCAGAACGAGCAGCGACAACCAGCGGCTCCACCAGCAGTCATTCCCGCTCCTGCCACCAAAAAAGGTGGCCAGAGGAAGAAGAAGCCGGCAAAGAGGCCCGAAAAAGTTGGGAACAATCTGGCTCCAGCGTCCTCCCGCGTTCCTGGTCAGAACAGGCCAATGAAACGCTCTGGGAGTACGTCTCCAATAGAGAGCCCAGAAAGGAGAAATTCTCGATATTCTCGGGCGGAAGACCGTCACACAGTCTAGAAGCGAGCCTCCAGGACTGCAAGATCCACAGGAGGCAGCAGCCCACCGGCTGCTGAACCCGTCGGGAACAAGACAGAGTTAAGGAATTTCCTCAACTCTAAGAGATCAGCAAACGCCACTCGCGCCGACCCACGAGTGGACCAAATCTGGAACCACGTGTTCCAGAATGACGAGCGCGCCATCGACTTGGACAGGTCTCCTTTCACTGCAGAAATCTTGAGTCGTCCACTGCTGTCCAAGTTTAAAATGCCGTCCCTTGACTTATACGATGGGGGCAGTGATCCGGTTGACCACCTGGATCACTTTCGCACCCATTTAAGTCTACAAGGGCTAGAAGACTCAGCGATGTGCCGCTGCTTCCCGCTTACGTTGAAGGGAGACGCCAGAATCTGGTTTCACCATCTCCCTTCAGGCTTTGTCAGCAGTTTCCGTGAACTCACGAACCTCTTCCTGGCTCAGTATGCATCAAGCCGATGGGAAGAGAAACAGCCGTGGCACCTCTCCCACATAAAGCAGAAACCGGAAGAGAACCCACAGCGCTTCTTGGATCGCTTCGTGGCTGAGGTCAGAAGGATTCACAGGATTACTGAGGAAATGAAGTTGGGCAGCTTCATCTCAACACTGACTTACGGAGATTTCTTCAAGCACTTGGCCCATAAAAATTTCCAAACTTTCCGCGAGGCGGAATCCATTACCAGGGCGTACGCTGCTGCAGAAGAGGCAAATGATGCAAAACGTCCAGAACGGACGGACCAGCCTCGGCCAATCCCTGGAGAAGGAAAAAGAAAGTTTGGGGGCGGAGAACACCCCCGCCAGAAGCAGCGCCGGACTGGGCCCTCAGAACGCAGAGATTACGGGCCCACCACTTTCACACCCTTGACAGACACGCCCTCCAATGTTCTAATGCAGATCCGTGGAGAAAAGTTTTTGAAGTGGCCAAAGACACTGAAGAAAGACTTTGAAAATCAGTCCAAGTACTGTGACTTCCATCACTCTGCTGGCCACTTAACCGAAGACTGTAAAACGCTGCAGAGAGAAATCGAGGACCTGATCCGCAGAGGACACCTCACCCGGTTTGTCAAAGGACCTGGATAGAACTCAGGAGCGGCTGATGAAGAGGGGCAGGAGCAGACGCCTCCCCGAAACCGAATTGCGGCAGGAGTAGTTAATATGGTCACCACCCGACCTGCCAGGAGCCCGGAGGATAGCAAGGGGCAGCAGACTGAGAGGAAGAAGCAGCGCACAGTAGACAACATCATTAGCTTTAGTGATTGTGACTCAAACCATGTAATCTCCCCCTATGCTGACCCCCTTGTAATCTCGGCACTCGTGTCAGATGGTACTTCAGACTACCAGCTGAAACGAGTCTTTATTGATAATGGTAGCTCTAAAGACTTGCTTTACTTGGACGCGTTCTTTAAATTAGGCCTAAAAAGAATCAACTAAAACCCTTTGAAGGACTTTATACGGCCTTGATAATGAACTAGTGCCCGTCCAAGGGACGGTCCAACTGGAAGTCACCCTGGGCACCTACCCAAAAACAGCAAGTCGCATGCTAACCTTCCTAGTGGTTGACCTGCCCTCTGTTTACAACGCGATACTAGGCAGACCGTGCCTAACAGCGTTTGGGGCGGTCACATCAATTCCACACCTTAAAATAAATTTTCCAACGCCCTACGACGTCGGAGAAGTTCTGGGAGACCAAGTCACAGGGCAGACCTGTTACATGGCCCATATTGTCCCAAGCGACAGAACTCAGACAGTTGGAGAACTCGACCATCGGGACGAGGCAACCCTCCAACAGGCGCAGCGTGGCGAAGCTACGGATCTGGTCCCACTGGACCCGGGGGAACCAGATAAGTGTGTCCAGATCGGCGGCTCACTCACTGGGCAATTACGCGATGAATTGATCGCGTTTCTACGAAGGAACGCAGACCTTTTTGCTTGGACTCCCGCGGACATGCCCGGGATTTCAGCTGAGGTGATGGTCCACAAGCTGGGCCTTGATCCTGACCGAAAGCCAGTCCGACAGAAGCGAAGGAACCACTCTGTCGAAAAGCTGATCGCCATCCGAGAGGAGGTGAAAAAGCTACTGGACGCTGGATTTATTAGAGAAGTCCAGTACCCGGATTGGCTCTCAAATGTCGTCCTGGTCAAAAAGAGCAACGGAAAATGGCGAATGTGCGTCGATTTTACCGACGTCAACAAGGCCTGCCCGAAGGACAGCTTTCCCTTGCCCCGGATTGACCTGCTGGTTGACTCCACGGCAGGGCATGAGCTGCTAAGCTTCATGGACGCTTATTCGGGCTACAATCAGATTAGAATGAGTCCAGAAGATGAGGAACATACCTCATTCATGACGGACCAGGGTACATACTGCTACAAAGTAATGCCCTTTGGACTGAAGAACGCTGGGGCAACTTACAAGCGACTAGTCAATAAGATGTTCGAAAAGCAAATTGGTCGCAACATGGAGGTCTACGTCGACGACATGCTCGTCAAGAGTAGAGTCACGGGCGACCACATACGTGACTTGGAAGAGTCATTTGGGGTGCTCCGCCAGCACCAAATGAAGCTAAATCCAGCCAAGTGTGTCTTCGGGGTAGCCTCGGGGAAGTTCTTGGGTTTCATCGTCTCCCAGCGAGGGATTGAGGCAAACCCAGAAAAGATTAAGGCTCTGGCTGACATGGCTCCCCCGAGAAACATAAAAGACGTCCAGCGATTGACTGGGCGGCTGGCTGCTCTGTCCCGCTTCCTCGCGAAGTCTGGAGACAAGTACCAGCCCTTCTTTAAAGCCTTGAGAGGGACAAAATCTAACGGATTCCAGTGGACGGCTGACTGCCAGACCGCCTTCGATGAGTTGAAGCAGTATCTGGCCAGCCCACCGTTGTTAGCATCACCCAAAGACGGAGAGGAGCTGTACCTTTACTTGGCAGTATCGGAAGCGTCTCTCAGCTCCGTCCTTGTGTGCCAGGAATCCGGTATCCAACAGCCGGTCTACTATGTGAGTAAAATATTGACCGGCCCAGAAACTCGCTACCCGCGCGCTGAAATAATGGCACAGGCGCTTATCTTCGCAGCGTGAAAATTAATGCCATACTTTCAAGCGCATCGCATAGTAGTCCTTACTGACCAGCCACTGAAGGGCATATTCCAGAAACCAGATGTTTTTGGACAGCTGGTAAAGTGGGCTATTGAATTGGGTGAGTTCGACATCGAATTCAGGCCCAGACCTGCCATAAAGGCGCAGGCTCTGGCTGACTTCATCGTTGAGACCACGACCCCAATTCACGAGGAACAGCCCGCCGAAAATAAAGAACAACCCAACGAGGTCCCAGAATGGGCACTCCACGTGGACGGATCGTCCACGGACAGTGGCAGCGGAGCAGGGGTGATCCTAACGACCCCTGATGGATTCGAAATCAAGTATTCCCTGAAACTTGATTTCCCAGCGACCAACAACGTCGCTGAGTACGAAGCCCTGCTAGCTGGCTTGCGGTTAGCAAAGGAGTGCTCTGCCAAGAGGTTGGCGGTTCACAGCGACTCCGAGCTAATCGTCAACCAAGTCAACGGGGGCTTCGAGGCAAACAACCCATCCTTGGCCAGATACCTGGCAAAGGCAAAGGAGGCCATCCAGGGCTTCGACAAGCTGACCCTGGCTCACGTTCCTCGAGCTGAAAATTGGAAGGCAGACCGGCTGGCTAGAGCCGCTGCTGCCGAGAACCCAGAGCAGTATTCGAGGGACATGCGGGAGACCCTGAACGCTCCGAGCATAGAAAAACAGGAGGCGATGCAGATTTCCGAAACGGAAAACTGGATGACGCCCTACTTTAGATACTTGGCCGACGGATCACTCCCAGAGGACGCCGAGAAGGCCAAGCGAATTAAAAAGACAGCCGGCTGGTACACGGTAGTCGATGGGCGGCTATATCGCCGCGGATACTCGACTCCGTACCTCCGCTGTCTATCTCCCGAGGAGGCCGACTACGCGCTGAGCGAAGTCCACCTCGGGATCTGTGGATCACACGTAGGCGAAAAAAACCTGGCCTTCAAGATCATGCGACAGGGCTACTATTGGCCCTCGATGAAAAAGGACGCGTTCGAGTTTGTGAAGAAATGTGAAAGCTGCCAGCTTCATGGAAACCTTCACCACCAGCCGTCCGTGGACCTGAAGTCACTTTAGGCTCCATGGCCCTTCGCGCATTGGGGGCTTGATATACTCGGCCTATTTTTCATTGCCACGGGGCAGAGAAAGTTCATCATAGTGGGTATCGACTACTTCACTAAATGGATCGAGGCAGCCCCGCTTGCAAAAATCACAGAACACAATGCTCTAGAGTTCCTTTGCCAAAGCATTGTCCACAGGTTTGGCGTCCCAGAGGTTGTGGTGACTGACAATGGGACCCAATTTTCAGAGAAACGCTTCACCAAGTATTGCACTAGCCTTAGAATCAAGCTGGTCCACACTTCAGTGGCATACCCCCAGACCAACGGGCAGGTGGAGGTCACAAACCGTACGCTACTCCACGGGTTAAAAACTAAGTTGGAGGACGCCGGGGGCTCCTGGGCTGACGAGCTCCCAGCCGTCCTCTGGTCTTATCGTACAACCCCGAAGGAACCAACGCGCGAGACACCCTTCAGCCTCTGTTATGGGACTGAAGCGGTAATCCCTGTCGAAGTCGGGCTCCCAAGTCTCAGGGTGGAGTCCTTCGACCCACAGACCAACTCCCAAAAAATCAGGGAGCACTTGGACTTGCTAGAGGAAGCCCGCGACGCCGCCAGAATACGGACAGCAGCGTACCAACACCGAGTTGCCCGGTACTACAATAAAAGGGTGAAAGCCCGGCAATTCGACGTTGGGGACTTGGTCCTACGAGGCATCGAGGCCACAGGCAAGCTGGCCGGCCGAAACAAACTCTCTCCCAACTGGGAGGGACCTTTTATTGTCTCCGCCGTCCTGCGCAACGGAGCGTATAAACTCCGGAACCAGGACGGAAAGTTGGTCCCACGAACGTGGAACGCAACCCACCTGAAACGCTACTTCCAATAGGGAACCCAGGTACGCACTGACTCACTCATGTGCATCCATTCGCGTGCTTGTGTAACTGTATAAAATAAGGAGTTTACTTAGCATATAGAATCATAGGTCTTGCATATATGAATTGTGTTTGCCTTACAGATTTTTACCCGACCTAGATGCCCCTAAGTCGGGAGGGTCTTCACCCTCTCGTTAAACCCTAGTCATCTAGGTAGCCCAAAAAGTGGTCTGAAATCCTGATCATCCAGGTGGCCCATAAGCGGTCTTAAACTCTAGTCATCTAGGTGGCCCACGAGCGGTCTGAAACCCTGGTCATCCAGGTGGCCCATGAGCGGTCTAAAACCTTGGTCATC
>JAODPA010059390.1:0-11238 GCA_025585075.1 Nepenthes mirabilis
AAATAATCTTAACATATTTAAAAGTGAATCTCTCATCAAATTATTACACAAAAAAGATATGCAAATCTAACTTCTCAAGAATCTCATAATTTCATGGCAACATCCTTAAATTAAGGTATAAGTATTCAAAATCTTATGGAATGAAAGCAAATCTTATATGTATACAATCGATGAATACGCCCATAGTGGGCTTGCCCAAGAGGGAGAAACGGTCCAAATCCACGAATCCCCATATATGTGCCTAGACAGTCAACGTGTAAAGTTAACCGAACAAAATACAAAGGAGATTGGCATAAGGACGAGCAACTGGCTCACAGAGACGGTCAATATTTCTATTGACTGGAAGCGTCACAGTAGGCTGACTCTAGAGCGGGCCTCACGTGGGCCATGCCCAATTTGGCCCACACTTTTGTCCATGACCAACAACAGTCTTCTCCTCTGATTTTGTGCTCTCCCAAAAGGCAATTTTCACTATAACAGTTACCAGGGGATTTAGCGCACATCCCACAAGAAAAGTGCCAGATTTTTTCCCCTCTCTGTAGGAAACCCTAACAGTTGTAGAATGTAGAAGGAAAACAATCCATCCAATGAGCCGTTACTGCTATTGAAGCCCCGCGCAGAGAAAGAAAACCAGCCCAACAAAGCGTAATAATCAAGCATTCCTGCCTAAGGAATGATACCCAGTATCTCAGCTATAAAAGCCCAATGAGTCCTCACTCCAGCGAAGGCTCTCCCTTCTACTAAGAATCGCTCTCAAAAGCCCACACTCTCTTTTTTTGCAAAGAATCCCTTATAAGCTTACACAATGCCCTCATAAGCTCTCATGCTTATAGGACACCAACTCTCTCCTGCTTTCTTCTATCACTACGTTCCTTTAAAATACAGTGTCAGAAATCAATACTCCTCTCGAGCCATAGAAAGTCTCTGGCAACGAGAGCAAAGCCCCCGCCACAAACGCTCTTTTCTTTTCTCGTTATTTATTATTTTTACCCCAACCTTCTTATTATTCAAATGTTGTTTACTGATTTGAGTGCCAAAATATTTTCGGTGGGACAACATCCCGCTGACTTCTGACCTCTTACCTCTTATTTCTTGTAGTTGTGTATAGGATCTAGATTCGACGAGTGGAGTTAGATTTAACGATCGACTTGACTCAAACCTGTTCGAAACTTGGATCCAATACGCATCATTGGCGTCGTCTGTAGGAACGCTTATAAAAAGCCAACCACTTTTCTCAGATACTTTCCTTAGCTTCACTTTCTAAACCGACGTCATCAACTAAAATGATGAACACGAGTGCATAAGTCAGCGAGCCCGCCAGAGATATGACCTCGCCCGACCAAGACCACGCTGTTGGTGCCGTGGTCAACGGGACGGTCAACGGGGTGCCCCACCATTCTTTTAAAATCTAGCGGAGTACATGCAGAATACGAACAAAATATTCCAAATACTGTACTCTTGCCAAAAGCACAGACAGCAGGGGGCTTCGCCAGCAGCAACCCCTACACCGGCCTCTAGGAGAGGAGGCCAGAGGAAGAAGAGATCGGCCAAGAAATCTAAAAGGCCAGCCAACATTCAAATACCAGAGTCTTCTCACGCCCAAAGCTGGCCAAGGCATGAAAAACGATCGGGCAACATGACTCCAGAAGAAAGTTCAGAACATAGGAATCCCTGATCCTCTCGGGTGGAGACCAAGACCCATGCTCAGGAGGGAGTCTCCCAGGTCGTCAGATTCACTGGTGGCTGTAGCCGTCCGACTATGCACTACACCAGAGAAAGAACAGAGTTGATAACGTATCTCAACTCAAAAAGATCAGGCAACGCCGCTCAGACAGATCCAAGGCTGGAGAAGATCTGGATCCGCGATGAACGCATGATCGACCTTGACCTATCTCCTTTCACAGTGGAAATCTTGAGCCATCCTATATCGGCGAAATTCAAGATGCCAACCCTTGACTCATATGATGGGAGCGCTGTTTCCATGGATCATCTTGATTACTTCCGCGCCCATCTGAGTCTACAAGGGTTGGAGGACGCGGCAATGTGCCACTGCTTCACACTTACCTTGAAGGGGGACGCTCGCATTTGGTTTCATCACCTCCCTTCGAATTCGATCCGAAAATTCCGGGAACTAACTGACCTCTTCTTGGAGCAGTATGCCTCCAGCCACCGAGAAGAGAAGCAGCGTTGGTGTTTATCTCACATTAAGTAGAAGGGCGGGAAGAATTTGTGAAAATTTCCGGATTGCTTCATGGCAAAGGCCAGACAGATCCCTAGGTTCACGGAGGAGATGAAACTTCGCAGTTTCATCTCCGCCCTAACATACAGAGACTTCTTTAAGGAATTGGCATATAAGAACCCGCAGATCTTTCAGAAAGTAGAAACTGTCACCAGGGCCTACGCAACAGCTAAGGAGGCCAACAAGACTAAGCATTCTGAGTAGATCGAACAACCTCGCTCTTTCCAGTTGAAAGAATAAGGAAATACAACAGCAACGATCAGTCCCGCAAAAAGCATCACAAGATCAGACTACCAGATCGTAAGGACTATGAGCCAATTAACCTGACGCCCTTGACAAACACATGTTCAAACGTCCTCATACAGATCTGTGGGGAGAAGTTCTTTAAGTAGCCAAAACCACTTAAGAAGGCGGAGGGAGGAAATCTGGGCAAGTACTGTGATTTTTGTCGATCTCCCAGATACTTACGGAAGATTATAAGACTCTCCAGCTGGAGATAGAAGAGATGATCCGTAGAGGCCACCTCACCAGGATCGTCAAGAACCCTGGCCAGAGCTCTGGCACTACAGGCAGAGAATGACCGAAGCCTTCTCCTCCACGGAATAGGATCGCAGCAAGAGTGGTCAACATGATCACGACTCGATCGGCAAAGACTCCGGTGGACCACAAGGAACGACAAATTGGGAGAAAGAAACAGCGCACTGAAGACAATGTTATTAGTTTTAGCGACAATGACTTAGAACATGTAATCTCCCCCGAAGCTGACCACCTTATTGTATCCGCGCTCGTTTCGGATGATAGTGTTGACTACTAACTGAAACGAGTATTTATTGATAATGGAAGCGCACATAATTTTCTTTACCTTGACTTGTTCTTTAAACTTGATTTAAAACAGAGACAGTTAAAATATGCCGAAAGCCTGCTATACAGCCTTGATAATGAGCCCGTGCCCATCCAAGGGACAATCCTGTTGGAAGTCACCCTGGGTACATACCAAAGAACCGTGAGTCGTACACTCACCTTTTTGGTAGTTGGCTTACCATCCGTGTAAAACGCTATACTAGGCCACCCGTGTCTAACAGCATTCAGAGCCATCACATCGATACCACATCTCAAGATGAAATTCCCGATAATATCCGGTATAGGCGAAGTATTGGGCGACCAGGTCACTGGGCGAACATGTTACATATCCCAAATCACCCTGAGTGGTAGCGCGAAGTCGGCGGGAAAACTCTACCCTCTAGGCGAAGCAACTTTGTAGCAAGCGTAATCTGATGAAGCAACCGATCTAGTCCCACTAAATCCAAAAGATCCGAAAACATGCATACAGATCAGAGGCTCACTCGCTAGAATATTGCGCGACGAGTTGATTGCGTTCTTATGACAGAACGTAGACATCTTTATGTGGACTCTCATTGACATGCCTGAGATTTTGGCCAGTGTAATAGTCTACAAGTTGGGCCTCAATCCCGACCACAAACCATCAGGTAGAAGTGGCGAAACCACTCAGTGGAGAAGCTGATCGCCATTTTGGAAGAGGCAAAGAAGTTGCTAGATGCCAACTTCATCAGGGAAGTCCAATACCCAGATTGGCTCTCTAACATCGTCCTAATAAAGAAGAGCAACGAAAACTGGGGAATATACGTCGACTTCACTAACGTTAATAAAGCCTGCCCAAAAAACAGCTTCTCTTTACCCAAGATCAACTTATTGGTGGACTCCATAGTCGGACACAAGCTATTGAGTTTCATGAACACGTACTTGGATTACAACAAGATCCGGATGAGCCTAGAGGATGAAGAGCACACCTCGTTCATGACGGACCAAGGCACCTATTGTTATAAGATGATACCCTTTGGTTTGAAGAACGTGGGAGCCACTTATCAGCGGCTTGTGAACAAGATGTTCAAAAATCAGATTGGTCGCAATGTGGAAGTGTATATCGACGATATGCTCACCAAAAGCAGGACCACCAATTACCATATTCTCGATCTAGTTGAGCCATTCAAGATACTCTGTGCGCATTCAATAAAGCTAAATCCAGCTAAGTACATCTTCAGAGTATCCTCAGGAAAATTTTTGAATTTCACCGTCCCCCAAGGAGGGATCGAGGCGAACCCAAAGAATATTAAGGCCCTTGCGAACATGGCTCCATCGCGGAGCGTCAAGGATATCTAGTGGCTAACCGGACGACTAGCAGCCTATCCCACTTCTTGGCCAAGTCGGGGGACAAGTACTAGCTTTTCTTAAGGCTCTAAGGGGGACAAAAGCCAATGCATTTCAGTGGACAACGGAGTGCCAGACTGCCTTTGACGAATTGAAGCAGTATTTGGACAGTCCACCGTTGCTAACGTCACCCAAGAATGGGGGAGCTATACCGCTACCTAGTGTATCAGAGATAGCCCTCAGCTTCGTCCTCGTATGCCAGGACTCTGATGGCTAGCAGCCGGTCTACTACGTGAACAAGACGTTGACCGACCCGAAAACGCGCTACCCACGCACAGAAAAATTAGCCTTAGCACTTGTCTTCTTCGTCCGGAAGCTGAAACCATACTTCCAGGCTCATCGTGTGATTGTTCTCACCGACCAACCTTTCAAGAACATTCTCCAGAAACCCAACATTTCTGGACGGCTGGTAAAATAGGCTATCAAATTGGAAGAGTTTGATATCAAATTTCGGCCCAATCCCGCCATTAAAGGATAGACTCTTGCCTACTTCATTGTCGAGACCACGATACCTATTCTCAAAGCACAGTCCACTAAGGATGCGGAACAGCACGAGGAAGAGCCGGAATGTGTCCTAAACGTGGACGAGTCATCCACAGACTCAGGCAGTGGAGCCGGAGTGATCTTGAAGACCCCATACGGGTTTGAAGTGAAGTACTTGCTCAGACTCGACTTTTCGGCGACCAACAACGTTGCCAAATACGAAGCTCTATGGGCTGGGTTAAGGCTGGCCAAAGAATGCTTAGTTAAGCGATTGACCGTCTATAGCAACTCTGAGCTAGTCGTCAACGAAGTTAACGAAAACTTTTAGGTATGCAACCCTCACTTGGCCAAATATTTGGCCAAGGTAAAGAAAACCACTAGGAGGTTCGACAGGCTAACCCTAGTCCACGTTCCCAGAGCTAAGAACTGGAAGGCCGACCAATTTGCTACAGTGGCAGCGGCCAAAAATTTAGAGTAGTACTCGAGGGACATGCAGGAAATTCTGATAACTCCTAGCACAGAGGAATAGGAAGCAATGCACATCTCCGGAGCAAAAAATTGGATGACACCATACCAGAGTTACGTAATGAACGAAGCACTCCTAGGAGACGCAGACAAAGACAAGCGAGTCAAGAAGACAGCCAACTGGTACACCGTGGTTGATGGATGGCTATATCGCCGTGGTTACTCGACTACGTACTTCCAGTGCCTTACACCTGAGGAGGTTGACTACACCCTTGGCGAAGTCCATCTCGAAATTTGTGGATCGCGTATTGGCAGCAAGAACTTAGTATTCAAAATCATGCGTCAAAATTACTACCAGACAACAATGAATAAGGATACGCTCGATTTTGTAAAGAGATATGAAAACTATCAGCTTCACGGCAATCTTCACCGCCAGCCGCCTGTTGAGTTAAAATCCCTCGAGGCTCCTTGGCCTTCCGCACAATGGGGGCTTGATATCCTCGGTCCATTTCACATTACAGTAGGGTAAAGAAAGTTTATTATCGCAGGTATCGACTACTTCACCAAGTGGGTTAAAGTCATCCCACTGGCTAAGATCATAGAGCACAACGCTCTTGAATTCGTTGACAAAACATAGTCAACAGATTTGGCATTCTCGAGGTGATCGTCACTGACAATTGAACCCAATTCTCAAGAAAGTATTTCACCAAATATTGCACCAGTTTGGATATCAGATTGGTCCACACTTCGATGGTGTACCCGCAAGTGACTGGATAGGTGGAGGTCACAAACCGCATGCTACTCCACAGTCTCAAAACCAAACTAGAGGACACCGAAGGCTCCTAGGTGGATGAGCTACCTTTCGTCCTCTAGTATTATCAGACGACTCCAAATGAGCCAACTCGCGAGACACCCTTTAGTCTCTACTACGAAACCGAAGCGGTAATTCCGGTTGAGATTGTGCTTCCAAACCTTAGGGTCAAATTTTTCGACCCGCTAGGCAACTCTCAAAAAATCTAGGAGCACCTGCATTTACTAGAGGAAGCCTGCAACGCTGCTAGAATGCGAACTGCAACCTACTAACAACGGATTGCGCGCTATTACAACAAAAAGGTGAAAGCGCGGCAGTTCAACGTTGAAAACTTGGTCTTACGGAGCATCAAGGCCACGGGCAAGATTTTCAACTGGAATAAACTTTTCCCAAATTGGGAAGAGCCTTTCTTAGTCTCCGTTACCCTGCGAAATAGAGTATACAAACTCCAGACCCAAGACGGCAAGTAGGTTCCACGGACGTGGAACGCAACCCACCTTAAACGCTACTTTCAGTAATGGTCCAGGTAGGTCATCCGTGTGCATGCTAGTAATTGTATATACCTGTTGTATCCAATCAGTAAAATAAGTATTTCCTCATGTTTATTGTGTTATATTGTTATTTCTTTTCATGTTCTGTGTGCATATGTATTTGTATGTTTGCTTTGTATGATTGCAAGGTTATGTGAGCGACCTAGACTGCCCCTAAGTCGGCCGGGCCTTCACCCGGTCGTAACTAAACTCTGGTTGCCCAAACGGCCCGTAAACGTTAGAATCTAAACCCCGGTCATCCGGGCAGCCCATAAATGGTCAAATTAAATCTTGATCATTTAGACGGCCCGTAAATGGTCGAATTAAACCTTGGTCATCCAAGTTGCCCATTCGCGGTCAAAATCTTAGGGGGTTTAAACAGCACGCGTGATGAGCTCTTACACAATAAGATAGCGTGGTCAGTCAACGATGGTCGACAGAAGCAGGGCAATCCACCCCAAATGTTGGATGCCCAAGTTTACACTAGGGCAATGCCACCAAACTTTTATTCCCATACGAGTATAGATCAGACTTAGTATGACACCCAGGTCAACCCTGAAGTCTTCACAAGGGCTAAAATCCCTCAAAAGGCACTGGTAGTGCCTTAAGGCAAACGACCAGTTTACGCTTAATATACCAAGTTGGCCGGACAACATAGCAGACAATTCAAAATGAGGCCACAAAGGCGGAACACGTAACAGTCATCAAACAGTTTGTTTTATTATTTAAAATATATTTACACCAGTATAAAAAAAAAGAGGAGTACAAAAAACTATGGAGGAGCAGAGCTCCCGGGAGGAGGTGCTGACGGTCGTTGACCGCTCCAGGGTTTCCCCGCAAGGCTCTCACAACGTTGGGCAGAACGATTCTATTGGCTGAAAAAATCAACTAAAAAATTGGGGTCAATCAGCCGTGCAATACGCCGACTAATATTGATCACCTCCCATAACCGTACCAACAACATGTTTGAGACCTCGCCGGGAGGAATGCAAGCAGTCAACTCGTTCTCCATTGTAGTCATCTGCCGCACCAGCTGATCAATGCGCCGCATAGCCTGATCAAATATCTTCTTTCAGGCGGACATTCTCCTCTCTCAATTCGTCATCCTCCTTCGCTAGACCAGTCACCACGGCCTCTCTTAGACTGGTATTCTTCTCCTTTAGCCTTGCATTCTCCTCCTCCAGATTGGCCAACATAGACTCTAGGGCAACTGCATCCTCCTGGTGCTCCTCCTTCCGCACCTCCAACTCCTCTTCGAATCAGGCAATCACCTTATCTCTATCGGAGATCGTCTGGTCTCGCTGGCTAAACGCCTTAATAACTGCGCTAGAAACCTTTTCCATCTGCAAAAACAATAAGTGTGAGCAACTGTAAAACTGAAGGAAAAAACAATTTGTAAAAGTTTACCTGTCAAATCCTATGCACTGGAATCAATGTCCTAACACAAGACCTTGACTCTGGCAGTGGATGACAAGAAGTGGAACCCTCTTAAGCAGGCCTAGTAGTGGCTTCCGCCGCCAAATCCTCCGGTAGTTCCACCATAAGATCCTCCGTCCCCACCGGCTCTCCAACAGTGGGCTCCTTCGGCCTTTCCAGGGCCTGGGCGGATTCTCTGGCAGCAGCCTCCTCCGTAACCTCCGCACTAATACTAACCACCAATTATGGCTCTCCGGCAATTGGCGCCCCTAGTGCCTCCTAAAGCTCCTCAGAAGCGGGCTCATCGAATAGTGTAACGACTGGCACAACAGGAGGCTCAGCAGGCGCCTCCTTGGGTTCCCCGATGGTATCTCGTCCGATGGATTAGCAGCCCACTCCACTAAGGGCTCCGTAGATGGCTCCAATTGCATCAAGTGCTTCGGCTGCAAGAGGACTAGAACAACACATCTGGTGGCAAAGCGTAGTCTGGCCGTATAAACCTCAATGGCGAACTCTTCGCTGCCTATGCTGGAGTTATCTCCTACTCCGATGAGCTAACCAACCAGAACGTTCCCTGGATCGATGGAAGACAATGAAGAGGGCCTTATTGCTGCCGCTGTCATCGTCCTCTTTACAACTAGACTTGAGGGAGACTCCTTGCCAGATGGCTCCCTAATCACAAGAGCCCCAACCTTCCTCTTCTTAGAAGGCTTCACCGTTTTCTACTTAGGAGACAGAAGCCCCCACTTGGCCTTCTTGACTTCATCACGAGAGACCAAGTGGTCTCTCCGAAATTCAATAAGGTCGTCCTTCACCAACTTGAATAGCCACTCCAAGGACTCTGTCTCCTCCTAGGGAGGAGCCTCGGTGTAAGCCTCAAGCACCTTGCCCCATTCCCTAATCAACGGCGAAGACTTATCCATGCGGACAAAAAACAACCGGTTCTTTCAATTCTTTAAAGAGTCATATATGGCAGTACTAATTTGGAGACCGCCGTGTGGAGCCAGGGAGATCTACTCTGCTCCCTGGTTAAACTTAAAAAGCACTCTCACTATCGCCACCGTCAACCACTTCATATGTTGACGGAGAAATATGTAGAAGGTACACAGATACCGCACAGCGTTCGCATGATACTGTGCGATGGAGACTTGAAGGGCCGTGAAGATCTCCAGTAACTCACCAAGGACTGGAACACGAAGGCCACTCCTCAAGTGGGCCTCGTAGATGGTAACGAAGCCCTCCGGTGGCATGCACGCCCTATCTTCCTTAACTGGGACTCAGAAGACTATCTCCTTTGGAACGTTATACTCCACGTGCAACTCTTTCACATTGGTTTTCCTAAGAACAGAAGCAATTTCAAGAACGGAAGCCATGGGAATAGAAGAAGGAGGAGAGCTCAACACTTAGAAAAATTTTCACTCAATGAAGATGACGGAAAGTATGGGAAATTTGAAAGTGAAACGGACGGACAACTTAAAAGGCGGTCTGAACATCGGTAAGATTAACCGTCTCGTAAACGTGCGCCATCATTGTTGCTACATGGCATTTCCTGAATAGGCGTAGTCAAATCAGATCCTCTGGCGCATTAATTACCGGAATTTTCAATTCACCACGTACAAACACAAAGCCAGCTTTTCTTCTGACAGAACAGCTGATGATGGTGCGTTGCTCCAACTCCCATAAGTTCTCCGGATTTTGGCCTAAACGGTCAACGACACCGGTCAATATTTCCTTCAACAATCCTCCAGATTTTGTCCTGGACGGTCAACGAATCCGGTCAACATCTCTTTTAGCAGTTCTCCAAATTTTGGTCCAAACGGTCAACATATTCGGTCAACTCTTTTTACAAGAGTTTACCAGTCTTTGTCTTAGACAGTCAATGGTTCTGGTCAATGCTTCCTTCTCCAGTGCAGCGGATCTTTGTGGACATTAAGTCACGTAATCCACCATGAACATGTTGGAGGTCAGAATTCAGACCACCAGTATAGGGGGCTAATGATAGGTACGTCCGTAGTGAGTTGACCCAAGAGGGAGAAATGATCCAAATCCACGAAGGCCCATATATGTACCTGGACGGTCAACGTGTACTGTTAATCGGACGAAAGGCAAAGAAGACTGGCATAAGGATGGGCAACTGGCTCACAGGGACGGGCAACTGGCTCACAGAGACGGTCAATAATTCTGTTGACCGAAAGGGCCAGAGTAGGCTGGCACCAGGGCAAGCCTCACGTGGGCAAGCCTAGTTTGGCCCATACTTCCATCCACGACCAGCAATGGTCCTCTCCGCTGATTTTGTGCTCTTCCAAAAGGTAATATTCACTATAAGGATCACCAGCAAATTTAGCACACATCCTACAAGAAAAGCGTCAGATTTTCTCCCCTATTTGCAGCAAACCCTACCAGTTGTAGAATACAGAAAGAAAGCAATCCATCCAAGGAGCCGTTTCGGCCATTAAAGCCCTACGCCAAGAAAGGAAGCCAGCTCAACAAAATGCAAGAATCAAGTATTCCTGCCTAAGGAAGGATACCCAACATCTCAGCTATAAAAGCTCATGGAGTCCTGACTCCGGCGAAAGCTCTCCCTTCTGCTAAGAATCGCTGTCAAAAGCCCACACTCTCTTTTTCTACAAAGAATCCACCATAAGCTCACACAGCGCCCTCACAAGCTCTCACGTTTACAGGACGCCAACTCTCTCTCTCTTTCTTCTGTCACTACGTTCCTTGATAATACAGTGTCAGAAACCAATACTCCTCTTGAGCCACAGAAAACCTCTCGCAACGAGAGCAAAGCCCCTGCCACAAACGCTCTTTACTTTTCTCGTTATTTATCATTTTTACCCCAATCTTCTTATTCTTCGAAAGCTGTTTACTAATTTGAGCGTCGGAATATTTTCGATAGGATAACATCCCGTCGGTACCTAATCTTTTATTTATTGTAGTGGTATGCAGGATCTAGACACGGTAAATAAAGTCAGATTCAACGATCGATTTGACTCGAACTTGTTTGAAACTTAGATTCAGGACGCATCAACAATATAATATTAAAATAAGTAGAAAAATATTACATG
>JAODPA010059401.1:0-11239 GCA_025585075.1 Nepenthes mirabilis
CATTTTTAAAATATTTTTGATAAAATGATATCCCATTTATTTATTTATCGTAATAAATTTATATAAAAATAGATAAATACATAACAATCATATCACCCAAAATTATCTCCAAATATTTCTCTCATCATGATTTCCCATAAAATCTAAACTTCACATATTAGCACCAGTAGCAAGAGTGACTTCTATCTTACAATCAAGTTAAAAGTCATGAGGTTAATTCTTGCTGCTGTGTACTTAGACTTATCTGATATATAGTCTTTTAAGAGAATTTCACGTATCCGGTGTTTGGCCAAAACTCACAAGGGAGGTCCGCACTGACTAAACTACAACTCTGCCATAATCATTGTTCACAAGACTTACTGGAAAAGTCGCAGAAAGCCACTTTGTTGGTGGGAATTCGTATGTTTGAGTGCCACCATTTTCTTCTGCAGATTGTGGGAGGCTGGAAGACGACCAAGAAATTATACCCTTCTTGTTTCTGAAGCTTTATGGAGGCTGATCTGCAACTCTGTCTGCAAAACACAGGTAAATTGTTCGACATAATTAGCGAATTTAAGTCGTTCTTCTAAGTGTTTTAGAGAGTACGATTGATAACCAGTTGGATAGTTTGGTTATTCAGTTCGTTCGGTTAGTTTACTAAATTCATAAACTTTGATTGGATAAAGAAAAGACAGAAAGAAAGAGGCGAGTTGCTTACCAAGCACATTGATTACTTCACATGAGAGGTGGGTGGTCCTTCTTGGGTTCTTGTAGGTAGGTTAAACGTGTTGGACTCCTATTGGTCAGGTCAACGATCATGCATCGGCCGAGGTTGGCCGGCTCGACTGAGTTGATCAATGGATGACAAGTAGTCCTCTGTGATTGAAAATAAGTTCACTCATTACATTGCACTAAAGCTTGTCATTCAACATTTGAAGCAAATTGAAGCATGCATATATATGGAAGATGGATGAAAATACTGATCAACATCTATAATATCGGTTGATATATATCAATATTAGCCTCCTGGCACAGTGATAATATCGAAATATATTATTGTATTAGCAATATATCACAATTTATTAATCGATATACCAAATATTTGACCAATATATTGCCTTATATAACACTGTCAACATACTATTTTTAGAATTTTTCTTCCGATATATCTTTTACCAATATAAATTGTCTAATATATTCAATATTGATATGAAGGTAAACAATATCGATATTTTTATCTATTTGAGATGAATTATTTCTACTATTTATAAGAAAGAAAGATGATCTATTACTTAATAACATAAATGTCATTATTTTAATAAAAAATCTGGCTCATTAAAAAAATAACTTCTTCAATAATAACTGGCATAAAACCTGTACTACATTGGAGAAGATTGCAACAATAATCATTGTTAATAATATTTACATCTATCACGTGATGTGAAATAATTTTTAAACTGATATCCTTGCAATTGTTCTTGCATGTGTACTACTCCAGCTACGGAAACAAAGTCAAGCTCAACCGAGGATGACAAAGTTGCCTCCAATGCTGTAGGCCACAATCACCGACACAAGCTCATCAACTACAAGTGGTGGCTCCGTGTCACCATCTACATCGTCTTCCTCCTTGCAGGCCAAACAGCTGCCACTCTCTTGGGAAGACTATACTACGACAAAGGTGGCAACAGCACGTGGATGGCAACATTCGTCCAAACTGCGGGATTCCCAGTTCTCATTCCTTTCTTGCCTTACTTCTCAAGGCCAATGGATTCATCTCTTCCCTCCTCCTCAGCCAGCACATCAATCCCAAAGCTCGCCCTTCTCTATCTCGGCCTCGGCCTTCTCTTAACTGGCGATGACTTGATGTACTCTTATGGCCTCCTTTACATCCCTGTCTCCACCTACTCCCTCCTTTGTGCCAGCCAGTTGGCCTTCAACGCCGTTTTTGCCTTCTTTCTCAACGCACAAAAGTTCACTGCCTTGATCCTCAACTCCTTAGTCCTCCTCACAATCTCTTCCGCTCTTCTAGGGGTCAACAGCGACTCGGATTCCAGCAAAACAATCTCACGATCAAAGTATGCTATCGGGTTTTTATGCACAGTGGGGGCCTCTGCGATCTACTCATTGTACCTCTCATTAGTGCAACTTTGCTTCGAGAAGGTGATGAAAAGGAAGACGTTTGGAATTGTTTTGAACATGCAATTTTACCCGCAGTTCATCTCAACGTGTTCTTGCGTGGTTGGGCTCTTTGTGAGTGGGCAATGGAGAGGGCTTAGGGAAGAGATGAGGAATTATCAAATGGGGAGGGTGTCCTACATAATGACCTTAGTTTGGACAGCTTTGACATGGCAGATTTCCTCTTTAGGGCTATTGGGGTTGATTTTCGAAGTTTCTTCTTTGTTTTCGAATATGATTAGTACATTGGGCTTGCCGATGGTTCCTGTTTTTGCAGTGGTTTTCTTCCATGATAAGATGAACGGGGTGAAGGCGATTGCTCTGTTGTTGGCTCTCTGGGGATTTCTCTCCTATATCTATCAGCAATACTTAGATGATGCTAAAGCCAAAGAGGTAAAAGCCATTGACAATGATAGTAGTCCTCCTACTGCTGTAGAAACTTGTTGATGAGTAAACATATCAGTGTACAAGTTTACCGGAAAAAATCCAGTAAAACATATAAAGAAAAAATTGAAGATAGCAACCCACATATAAGAGGGGGCTCGCATTTATTTCTTAGAGAAATATTTCGAGATGCTATTTAACTACTATTGGACACTCTATTATATGTAATCTGATGTAATTATTTTCTCGATTGTGCGTAAGTACTGATATCGATATGATTAGGCATCTGTTTGATTCGTGTTTGCCGTTTCTATCATGTTTGTATTTTTTCGACTCACATAAAGTAAAAGGGGAAACCTAGTGCATGAAGTTCTTAGCATGGACAAGGTTCAGGAAGGACCGGACCACTTTTGATTATATTATATGTTGTTTTACCTTACTTTAGGTAATTTACTATTTTCTTTGCTTGAACTAGTTACTATTAGGTCATATAGCAATAGCTCTACCATCATGCCAAGGCTCTAATTGATACTTTCTTTTAATTAATTTTTAGTTCTTACCGTTGGTTACTAATTCTTTGGCAATGTAAAACCATCATTTAGTAGACCAGTAAGGGAATGATAATGTCAATATTCATTCTTGAATCAGTGCCTGACAGTAAGAACCAGTAATCAACAAAATAAAACCACTAAGGCATCTTGCTTTTCGGGGTAATTAACTAAAGCCCTTTCTTTATAGTTTCATACTTATCAGATTGACAGTCACAGAAATAAATTAACAATTATTTCCCTTAGAATTCAACTTTACTGAAAATAATTCACCCAGAGAAAAGGAATCAAAGGTGAAATTCAAGCTATATAATTCTCTGAATCAACTTCAAATATGTCTTTTTGGTTTTATCTTTTAGAATAATCTTCTTCCTCAATATCATTTTCATCTGACCATGCATCATGTTCCTAATCAGAAAAAGCCAAACAGTTTCTTTCTAAGGGTCTTGAAGAAGGATCAGAAACATGCCTTAAATGATATCTTATGTTCGATAAATTACAAATTACATCGGGAGCAACTTTTCCTTGAGCTATGCTGGAATCAATGCCAATCACCACATAAGGCAATTGTGTTGAAATTGAATATTAAAAAAAGCAAAACAAAACAAAATAACTCGCTAAGTTTTAGGAGTGATTATATCAGAAAACTGACCCACAAAACCCATGGTTAGTCAATGAAACAACATTTTACGGAAAGGCTCTAGTTGTGTTACAATGTCAATTTTTATAAAATAATATTCACCTCTTACAAATACAAAAGTGTTGGTGCAAATCATCCTTAGAATATAATGAAACTTTATTTGATTGCGTTTCACACTAGTAAAAACAAACCCAATACTTTATTGAAATCAGGTATGTCCAATACTAAGAAATTATTTTCTCGAGTAAATAATTACTTAAAATATCCAGTTTTAATGATGTGTTTTGTACTAATATGCTTCTCTAAAAAACTAAACATAAATGTGGTTTTTATAGAATATGTGATGAAAGGTTTGCTTGAATCATTATCTATTCTAACTCGTGTTTATTTGAACAATCATATTTGATTCAACAATCACATATGTTCAAACTGATTAATCATCATGCTTTTATCGGCTGAATATTAGTAAACAAGTTCAAGACTTTACTTATTGAGTTAAAATGAAAACAATTGTTCCTTTATTGAGAAAAAAGAAAAAATAAAAGTAACATATACCCATAGTAAGAAACAAGTGGAACCAGAAACAAAAGGACTATTTTGATATCTACAAGACAGATGATCCACGCAAAATTAATTTCAGCAGTGTGATGAGGAGGGTTACGAATAAGAAAAGCAGGAAATATTTCCAATAGCATTAATGAATTCAGCTTAAAGTTATGAATTAATGCATAATTTAAGAATCATTTAAGGTGGGTTCCTAAAAAATCTTATAAACACATCTTTCATATGAAAAAAATATGCAAATTTAGCTTACCTTTTGGTGCCTCAAATCAGATCGACATGGATGTACATCAGCTCTTCTGTTGATTAGCAGAAGGGCCATATTTTAAAAAAGTATGCCTTTGCCAGGTCCCTTGTGCTTCTAAATTTTGCACTCATTATTCAAGATGTTGACTACCAATATCTAGAATCAATAAAAAAAATATATAGTTTTGTGAATGAAACTCTCACTATATACAGGGCCTAAAAAAATCAAATTACTTTGGATCAATTATATTTTTTTTTAGTAAGTACTTTGGATCAATTATATGCGATCTTATCTGATATTATTCGAGCGTGCTTCCACAAGAAGAACCCGGACCATATGACGACAACTCTACCGTTGAGCCAATACTTTTCTTCTTATACCCAAAAGCAAAAGATTTTCTTAAAATCTTTATTCGTACGATTCGCGTAACTTCCCATGATTAACCTGTGAGAGCTTCATATGAGTACCCATTTCCCTCAACATGGAGTAAATCAAGCTACTTTTATGGACTGAACCATCTTCATCAGAGGACTTTGATCTAATATATCCATGCTGAGCCATGCTACACCCTGCTAGTTTCTGCAAACCCTTGTCCTTCATAAGTTTTCTCACATTTTCTACATCATCCCATCGACCTTCAGCAGCATATATGTTTGATAATAACACATAAGGCCCTATATCTGCAGGATCCTTCTCGATCAACTGCTTTCCGACAATCTCTCCAAGATGTGAATTTGAGTGTGTACGACATGCAGAAAGCAGAGCTCCCCATGAAGCAGATCCTGCTTCCATGGACATATGCTTTACAATTTCTTCTGAATCTTTCATCAAGCCAGCCCTGCTAAGCAGGTCGACCATGCAGCCGTAATGCTCAGCCTTTGGTTTGAGATTGTAAACTCGATGCATGACATCGAAGTACCACCAGCCCTCTAAAACCATTCCTGAATGAGTACATGCAGCTAATACACATACAAATGTGGTGTCATTTGGAACTTGTCCATTCTTTTCCATCTCCACGAATGTTTCGAGGGCTTTTTCTCCAAATCCATGAGTACCATAACCCATAATCATAGAGTTCCATGACACTACACTTTTTCCAGGCATATTGTTAAAGACATCTTTAGCCATATCCATATCTCCACACTTCACATACATTGTCAAAAGAGCAGTCCAAAGCAGTACATCAGGTTCAATCTTCTTATTACTTTTCATGTAAGAATGGACCCATTTGCCTTTGTCAAGCCTTCCTAAATTTGCACAAGCTGTTAGAACACTTACAAGAGTAGCCTCATTAGGCAAAGACTCTCCTTCTTGTATCATCTTGTCAAACAAGTCGAAACACTCTGCATACTTTTTACACCTTACAAAAAGAGCCAGCATGGTATTCCAAGAAACCACATTTTGATTAGCCATCCTGTTGAAAAATGCAGTAGCTGCCGAAACATCTCCAATTTTAGCATACCCATCAATCATGCAGTTCCAAGAGACAACATCTCTTCGAGGCATGCTCTCAAACAAGTCCCATGCCGCCTCCATATCACCAATCGCAGCATGTCCTGTAATCATAGAATTCCAAGTAAACACATCTCTCTCAGACATTTTGTCGAACATCTCGCGCGCACGCCGCACTTGCCCATTCTTCACATACCCATCAATCATACTATTCCGAGTCACCAAATCTGAAATAAGGTCTCCATCGAACACCTTACTTGCATCCGCAATTCTCCGACAAACGGAGTACATACGAATCAATGAGTTCCTAACAAACAAATCAAACTCAAACCCAGATTTCACAATCCAGCTGTGGGCCTTTCCCCCCTCTAAAACCGATCGAATCTCCGCACAAATCTTAACCAATATCGGAAAACTGTAATGATTAGGCCTAATATTGCTACCAATCATGTACCGATAATAAAACATGAGAGCTGTTTCTGGCGCACCCCAATTCACGTAACTTCTGATGATGGTATTACACATAAATGCATCGGGTTCTTCTAGTTTTTCAAAGAGAGAGACTGCTTCTTCAATACAAGGCAAAGAACAGAGCTTCTTTGTAGCTCGGCTCGCAGCGAGAGGGTGCTGAAACAGGTCTAGGACGATGAGCTGGGAATGGACTTGTTTGAACTGGGAAAAGCTAGCGCACGAGTCTAAGGCGCGGAGAATTGGGTGGTTTAGCTTTAATGTGGGCGTTCCATCATCTGAGTCATCGCCTTGGGTTCCAAATTGAAGGTCATTCCAGAGTTTTGGTGGGGATTTAGAGGAATTCTTCTGGGGTTTGATGAATTTCTGGAATGAGAGAGAGGAAAAGGGAGCTGGCGACTTCGAAAGTTTGAGCCTATCGGCCATTTTTCCAGTTTTGTTCTCTTGTGGAGATGATGGAATGAATATTGCACAAGAATTAAGGCATTGTGTTAACTTCTGTTGTTTTGCTCCTAAGTAATATTAGGTTAATTTACTTAGGAGCAAAACAACAGAAGTTAACACAATGCCTTAATTCTTGTGCAATATTCATTCCAAACAAATATCTTTTCAATAGTCTCCATAAACATCACTATATTCCCCCATTATAAAATAATATAACAATAAAATGTGAATTTTACTTATAATCCCTATTGATAAATGGTTGTACTTTAAAAACTAATGTCAATTTTAATGTTCATTATCCAGTAAGATACACGATCAATATCAGCTGACCTGTAAATCTTGCTTTACGGGGTTAGCTAATTTAGGAAATATAGTCAGAGAATTAGAGTTTTTCAAATCCTTTTCTATTGTCTTGTTCATGGTGTTGTCCTCCCCCTCTTATGGCGCTCCACCCCTCACATCTACTCATCAATTTCTAATGTAACCTCAATTGAGTTATTTCCTCTCATATTTTTTTCTATTCATATATTGACCATTTTGAATGCCCTTCTATTACTCTATTTTCTAAATTTGCTACTCTTGGTTCATTCCTTATTATTGAAAGTTATACCACTCATAAATCTAATATTTTTATTTTATTCACAATTTTTCAATAGTTTAAACCGTTATATAAAAGAAAAGTTTTAATATCTATAGCAAGATTTAATATTTACAAAATATGCAAAATAAAATGCACAAGTTTATACAAAATATAATGTTCAAATAAATTATAGACAACTACGCAAGTGTTCGGTTTTCACAATATTCACGTAAGCATCATAGACTCGTTCTTATATTTGAACTTACTAGTTTTCATAAAACCAAAATGAGAATTAGCACAATCTTTCAATTATGTGTGTGTTAGCACCCATTTAAACATTTTTCTAACACTTAGAATATTAAAAAGCACTTGTTAGAATATTAGAAGCACCTGTTACTTTCTTCAACATTGTTATTAATTGAAGACAAGGCACCGGCTAAATTTTTCTGGTACACATATTAATGGGAGGAAGAAAAATGAGGCAAAATGAGGAAGAGAACTTACACTTATCACCACTTGATTTATATAAAAATACTTCATGCCACCATTTGGCAGTTTTTCCTGCCACTCAGTGAAGGAAAAACGAAAGAAAAATGAGGAAGCAAGCAAAAATGCTGCTCTCCATGCGAGCCTCCTAACAAAGCAAACATGAATCCTTTTCTAATAAGAAAAGATGAAAAGGCAGTTTCATTATGGTAGTATATAAATCACATGATTTGAAACTTTCTTTTTCAATCAGCTCCCTCTTTTCCACATTTTGGGGTGCTGTTTGGCTCCTAATTAGGGGACAAAGATTGGTAGTAGGAAAATTTAAATTTTATTTGACTAGCTAAAACTTCCTTATAATTATGTATGAATTAAACATTTTCAATTCCCCTTAAAATTAGTTATTTATAATTACTAATCAAGAACTTCTATAAATCATGAGTAACACCCAACAATATATCATAGAGAATGTGAATAAAATGGGGGTTCATTTTATAAAAATTATTGTATAATTTATCCCTTCTATCATCCTATGTCCTAACAAACTGAGCATGAAAAAATGTTAGTTCATATTTATTTATAATTTGAATTAAATTATTTACCTAATGAAATAAGAAAATCCTTTCTAATTTATACTCCATAACCAAAGAATCATGAATCATTAAGTAGATTAATCACATGGTGTACTTCTCCTTTTTCTATGAATGATGAATTCTTTGTTTATCACTCTCCTATTTCCTTATATTTCTCTCCACCCTGGTCATTACCTTCATTTATCTTTCTATTGTACACAGATTAGTGAAAAGCACAAGGATTTGCACATGAGATACCAAAATTTCTCAAGTCTAAGGAACATTTGCATGACTGTCATATAAGGCCAACATGTCTAAGTTAGGTGATGAGACATGATGTAAGCATTGAAATATGTCCCTGACAGCAGCAGTAAGAGTGGTGCTCTATAATGCATAATATCGTGTCCTACAAGGAATTGCATGTTTTAACTATTCATGCTCCAAATCAAAGGATAATGTTCTGATAGAAAGGCTACAAACTCAATGAATAATTCAAAATGAAAATAGGAGGGTGAAAGAGTGAACCCCTAACAGAACAAAGAGTAATGAATTCTGACAAAATAAATAGACAAGCACAAGTCAAAGTTGAAAATAAGGGGACGTGAATGAATGGCAAATTTAGCAAGAAAAGCTTCAAATTTCAACTACAACTCCAATAAATTTCAAATCTCATAAAGAGCAGAAGAAACAAGAAGGTGGCAATATTGCCGAATCACAAAGTTCTACTATTTAGTTGCTATGTTATACTGCGTATCTAATATTAGTCAGAAAGGACATAGCAGCCAAACAAACTGTTGCAGATTGAAGAAATGAATAAACAATATCCAACATATAGAAACAGCAGGTGTTTATAAATAACTACAGTTACAGGAACATATTATTGATGACATCCACATTAACCACCATCTGGTTACAAGCTCAATGCATCCAAGTTATATGCACTTCTAACCAGTGTATCAGCACAAACATTTTAGAGATGTAGCTACTTATTTTGTAATTTTGTGGCTTGTAAGATAGCACCCCTGGCATAATAGCATCACCCCATTGTCTATGTTGTCTTCAAATAATGTTTTACACCTCCCAAGTAAACAAAAGAAGATATTAATACTTAAAGCTCTCATAAAACAAGAACAAAAGACTTACATTTTAAGAAATCATCAGCGGCTTTGTTTGGGATGAGGCCACATGGAAGGAAATTTGAGCAACTTAATCACGGTTGTATAAGAAAAAGAATACACTAACAAGCACATTAAGAAGAAAATGGTTTTACATAGGAAATGTAATACCTACCTTAAGCTTTGCTCTCTCACGAATGAGAGTAAGGGAAGCATCTATCACTTGGTTTTGACCCTTTGCAATCAAATCAGCAGGAACATTCGCAGCATTCAATTTCTGCAGGTAAAGGATTCCCTTCCTCGCAATGTTCTGCATGTCTGCAAGACAACTTCAATGAATATGATAAAGACATCGATCAAGTTAAAACATGGTATACACAGGAAGTATGATGTTCAAACAACTGCCAGCTCCTCATATATATGTAAGCCGACTTTTTATGAGATTAGCCATCTGGTTGAAATAAATGGAAGCTAATATATAACTTCATTTACTAAATTTGGACTAAGACGCCCAACTTCTGTTTAAAGAAGCAACTGCTTTTTTTTAGTTTTTTTTTTTTTTTTTTTGGTTTGCTAATGCTTAGGAATAGGGTTTGTATGCTGATTTTTACACAAACTCTTTGATTCTTGTTCTTCTGATGAAATTTTACACCGAGAACAGTTTAACATCAACAGCAATAACCCGACCCCCTCCCCCCGAAAAAACAGCATAAGGGAAAAATAAATTTAACCAAGACCATGAATAATGATTTAGCAGCAGCATTGATTGCACAATAATCACAATGATTATCAAAAAATTTCATTCCATGACGCTTTTTTTGTGTCCTGGGGAAATCACTGATACCCAATTCGTATTTCATCGTTTTTATCCCCTCTTTCCATTTTTTCGAAATTCCCACAACAGTCAATATGTTGGTGGGCTGTCGTTCCTGGAGACAGGAACTTGGAGTGTTGTTCTCTCCTATCATATCAAAGATACGAAAGAGGGAAGAACGCTAAAGCACAGAGACAGTGCCGTGTAACTTCACCCCACGGGTATAATGCAGTTGACAATGGCAACTTATTGAGTAAGCCGATATCACTCATTGTGGTTCAGTGGAAACATAAATGAAGTGAACAAATGGAAGGATGAAACCTATTACATGATTACTCCTAAAAATTGTACTCTGTACTTCCAATATTCTCCAAATTCGTCGCAAAGTCACAAAACCGAACACAAATTCGTGGTTGCAAAAGGCCAAAAAATATGCATGAGATAATTTAAACACCAATACATCGTTGATCACTGACAATAACATGGAGGAAAGTTCAATAAGTAAAAGGAAGAAGGCAAATGGAATCATATGATGCATGAGTGGAAGACTATATGAAACTAGTTTACCTGGACCCAAAAAAGAAAAAAAAAGGGAGGAGGAAGAACAAGAAGCAGCAGCAGCAATTAGCAATGGAGTGAAGAGGAAGGTTAGAGAGAGAAAGAGAGGAACGTTCAAGTTCAACTGGGCAAGTGAAATCAGCAAAGAAGAGCTCAAGGGATTCCGTAATTTGCTTTGCTTAGTCGTCAAACGTTAAAACCCCTTGAACTTTATTG
>JAODPA010059412.1:0-11237 GCA_025585075.1 Nepenthes mirabilis
TTGAAATATATATATATATATATTCAAAAACTATTTAACAATAATCAAACAATTGAGAAATGTTGAAGCAAACGTAGAACACCCATCGCAAGTTGCGAATACTAATTCCCAAAGGGCTGGAATATTCAACTTGAATACGTATATACATACACATATTTACATGACATATACTTTTAAAGTAATTCGTTAAATGTACAAGAATACAGTCAACCCTCAAGAACAAGTTGATGACCTTAAAGACAATACCCATATGTTCATATGATGCAATCCGAGTGACATAATCCTTTAAACACGTACTGACAAGTGCCCTGAATTTTCATACGAATTGGATCATTCCTTCAATAAAACCATATCAGACGAATTGGGTCATGGGTAATCTTTTGCATAATATAAAATAAGACAACATTCATCGAACACCACGCATTGCAGAGGCTTCATATGCCGGACTACCCTTTTGAGACACTTGAGTTGCGCCAGTTAGGCCGCTCAACTCAGGAAAAGTTGGAGCGTGCAATCAGCTAAGAAAGCATCCATCCCTTTATTAACTAGGCACTAGAGGAGGAGGACCCACCTTTTTATTCCTTCTTCCTGAAGGTGGGGGAGGACAACCGAGGAGGAGAGAGCTAATGATGAGGTAGCCATTATATCAACTTTGAAGAAAACACTTGGCACTCCGCAAAGGCGTGATTGATGTCCTGCACCTCAAGCAACTTGAGCTAATGAGTGTTGGTGAGATCCTGTCCAATGGTCAATAAGAGAGTTCTTCCTTTGGTCTTTACACATAGTTGGGGTATTCAAGCTTTACTGAGATCCCGAAAATTGAGACAGAAACAAATACTTGAGAAAAATCTGTTCCAAATTAAACTAACAAGAGTGTTGAGTATACAAAACTCTAACTACGCGGGATTTGTGATCCGAGAAATGAGAAAGGGTAGAATCGCTTCAATATATCATACACAATCTTATCATACATTATATGCAAGATTTTGTTTTCACAACTCAAACTTTTAACCACTAGATTAAGGGGAGACAATCCTACGTTGTACCGAAACTCATCTTTTATGTTCAAAATTGAACTATCTTAAAAAAAAATTTCTAAACAATAGTCCCTAAATTTTCAAAATTCAGTAACATAGAAAAATGTCATTACTCAGTGCGCAACATGGCACCTGAAATAGCTCAACACCACCCGCATCCCAACAAAAAGAAGAAAAAGGAAAAAAAAAACACTTCAGGTCTTTTTGAAGATAGTAAGAGCAAGATCAGCCAAAAGAACAGTGGTTGCCGATATAGGAGTTTCAGCAAAGCTGTAGTAGAGCATTTTCTGAAGAGCTACAAAACAGCAAAATAGGGATGCTTTTTTCATCTAGAAATTTTATTACTTCTCCGTGAATAAATTTCTCAAAGAACTAACAATGTGCAACTACAATATGTACAGCCGAAAATTTAAACAAGAAACTCATACCTCAATGCTGAAAAGTTTGGAACTGCCCTCATCAGTTGGAGCATCTGGGCAACCAAAGTCTTGTATTGTGCAGTCCAACGCAAAGTGTCAACTCCTCACAATCAACATAGATTTTTGTGAAACAATAGTGCTGAGTGCCAAAACCATGACTGATGGCTGATGGTGAATCAAAACAGTTGCTAACTATCAGCAGAATGACAAAAAAACCTTCCTGAAAAGCTTCCGTTTAATTGTACATCTAACACATTCTGATGCAAGCAAGAAGAGGTATTCAATGCCTAGAAGTTTGACCTGATGCAACTCCATGCTCAAAGGGTGAGCTTCCCCAAGGTCTTCGTGGTTCTGGACATTCCATGGCTTAACCCTCTTCCTACCTGTCCATCACAAGGATTCGCCCTATAACTGGAGCTTGCCTCTTCATTGTCTGATGATCCTGGTCTTTCGGTTAAAAACTGCTCCCAAAAAAGATCATTCACTCGGGCAGGTGCAGCAATAGGCCCCAGATTGTTACCATGGGTACCATGTAAGGAAGACAAATTAAAAGCATCATCAGCAGAATTCTTAATCTTTGAAGCAATTCCATCCTCAGATCCTTTGTCATTGGCATTGGGCCCAGTCTCCGGATATCTACTGACTTCCTGATCCACATGGTGGCTTATCCTAGCTGAATAATGACTAGGGCTGGCTTGAAATGGAGAAGATGCTAAAGTAAGATTTAAGTGGCAGGATATATGACCATCTGCATCTTCAGCTGGCACCGAACTTTGTTGCTGCATCACTGAATTCTCATTGCCTCCAGCTTTTTGTGACAAAGATGAATCCATTTTAAATGTTAGAGATGTCCCAGTGTCTGAGAGATCTGTGGTTTCAGGTGCAAAAGGATCATCACTGACTATTATTTGTGCATCTCTTATGTCATCCCTCCTTATTTGTGAATCTCTTACATCTTCTTCAGACGGTTTCCTAGGTGAACTTCCCCAATCTTCATTTGAGCTCTGTGTGCTATTAGAAACCAAGTTCATGTCTGAAACAGACTGTGATAACTCTAGTGTAAGCTTATTAGAGAAATCTTGATGGGAAATATTCACAAGTTCAGGTTTAAAACTGCTCTGATTGTCCCTGATATTATTTTCAGCAACTATCTGAGAGTGATCAGCTTGAGGTAGTCGCCTTTTCTTCTTACAAGCTATGAAATGCATATACTCAATCCTCCAAGCAAGGTGTTCAACAAAAGCAGGGTTCTTCACTGCTTTCTCTAAGGAAGTTATCAAGTTTATCTGTCTTCCTTCCAATTCAGCTACACGCTGTGTCATATCTTCCAGCTCTGATTTTGCTGCAGATTGTTGCTCTTTGAACCTCTGGACCTTGTCTTGCAGATCGGTTTTCTCACGTGAAAGCTTCTGTATCTCTTTGTCAAAAGCTGCTCTTTCTGGATCCACAGGAGGATGACTGTGGCTGTGGATTGGTTTTCTGCGGTGGATGTTCTTCAGGAGATGCTTTTTATCCTTCACAAAGTTCTCATTAGCAAATTCCCATCTCTCAGGCTCAGTCTTGTGAAATCCCTGCCATAAAAGAAGACCTGAAGATTGGTTCATCTGTCATGGTCAATTAGGCAACAAAATACTAGAGAGATACAATCTTTTTAACAAGTTTCACCCACTACAATCTTGATAGGGCATAATTTGTGCTGATGCGTGGAACTGCATACACGAGCCAGATACCTTTCTGCTTCATTTGCTCTTCCCATTTGACTTTTGTGAAGATCATAGAGCTCCCTATCCGATCTTGCAACTCTTTAACTAGGTAGTCGTCTAAACATCATTGAACTTTCTAAAAAGACCTTTCAAGTTTTGATTGGCTCTACAACAATCAGTTTCATAGATAGCTCATTACTTTCAGAGCCAAGGGTGACTGCATATGTTCTGAATCTACTAAGCTAAGCAATTGCAAGCAACAGATAAAATGATTGTTCTCTAAACTGTCATCAATCTGAAGAAGATAAAATGATTGTTCTCTAAACTGTCATCAATCTGAAGAAGTTTTGCTTTGTTTTTTTTTAGTACCTGCCATAATCCATTGTCCTATGCCTCGACAACTGTTCAGCTTAAAAATGTCTTTGCTAAATGGTATGCTCAAACGTAGATCATACATGTCATCCATCTAAAAGACCCAGACAACCCCATAATGTCATGCCTCCAAATTATTATGACAATAACAGTTTAGCTAGGTAGAGTGGCAGAAAGAGGAAAAAGAAGCAAAACTGTAAAATACTTCAATTTGCAGATCCCAAACACAGAAAGATAGATATTCTTCTTCCTTTTTTCTCCCTCTTGAACATAAAGTTTCTTGGGAGTGGGTTTGAACATGATATCTGTCCTTCTAAGAAGGGGATAAAAGGTTATCAGAAAATGATTTGGCCCCTTCTAGAGCTTCTACCTTCAGTTGAAGACTGATTCAATAGATAAATAGCATGTGAGCCTCAGGTTCAACTCTAAATAATCCAAGTATTACTGTGTATGAGATTAATAACTGAACTCAGTGCAAAAGAGAAAACGAAGAACTATTGTTTCCAAAAGCAGCATGCATATAGAGCAAAAGAAATGGCAGATCACTAGCTTGCTCTGGCTCCTTGTCAGTTCAGCTTCAGTAAGAGAGGATGCTTTCATAGAATTTGTAGCAAATGATAATTGGAAGATTTAAATTTGGAAAACAGCTCAGCTAGCTACACAATTGAGCAGATGGATGTAATACTCGGATTTTTTTAAAAGGGCAGTATATTTCAGAGCATCAAATCAAGTTTCTTTTTATATGTATGGATTTTATCATAAGTAGTATTAAGCAGTCTTTATCTATTCGGGAATCTGTTGATAGATAATTAAAATCAAATTTGTATCGTGTTTGGTGGCATTAATTACATTGTTCTGGCACTTGCCAAAAATGATTATCCACCAACCTCTGGCAATGTAATAAGATCATTGCTAAACCAGTAATGTACGTACATGAAAATTCTTTAAATAGAGTTTCTAGGCACACATATCATTACATTTTTTTTTTCAGTTCCAGAAGTGTAATTTCAAGCAGAAAGATATAAGACGTTAAGGGAGTGCAATGGGAATCAGTATTCAGTAATCCACAAAATGTGAATCAACAGATTCAATGAGATGAAGAAAATTCAGATTTTTGAACAAAACCAGAAGGGCCTGTCCCAAGGTGTCCTGCTCAAGAGACAAGACGAAATAGCAAGGAGCAGAAAAAGGTGAAGATAAGGAAGACATTAAAGCCTTAGATACGTTGTGACAGATATATGAGCAGGTTTAATTATGAGCAATTCAATAGTTAATCCTCTACTTAACGATATGCATATCTCATGTGCTGACGCATGTCAATGAATTTTCCTGAAACAAGGATTTCATAGAAGATAGCACAGGACATTCTGAAGGTGAGACAGTGACGAGACAATGGCAAGAAAACCACCTTGTACCCCAATTCTTCCAACATTTTCTTCAGTACTATCATCCAAATTTCACCAGAACAAGCCCCAGGGAAAGGAAAAAAAAACTTAAGCCTTGTTTGGTTTATGGGAATACAAGGAAAGAGAATTAGGTGTAAAAATAGGAGAAGATGGATATGGGCCAATATGCAGATAAAGTTGTTCAATGGTCAATCAGTGTTAATTTAACGTACTGCCCACATATTCATTCCCATTCTTCACTATTATACTCCTCCCTCATTAATTACGAAAGGAGAGAATATAAGAGGTTCAATTCTCAATTTTATCAAATAAAAGCTATAATTACAAATAAATAACAAGATTCACATATGCTCGAATGTTACAGGCCTTATTCATTCAGTATCAAGTCAACCAATTACGAGATGAAGTACCCGACAAACCTAGCAACCACGCAAGCCTCGGGACTATAGTTAATTAATCCAATTTTAATTAATTCCATTAATGGACTACAACTACAGTTTTTTTCTTTATTTGGTTTCAAGTTCTTCCTTCAGTTGGGTTTCCGTTTGGCTTCCAACCGATTCAGTTTTGCTCCAACTGACTTTAGTTGGAATTTTCCTATATGTAGCTACTGTTCATGCACAGTAAAGGGAGATGATATTTTCCGTCTTTCTTGGTTATCCCTTCTCTGTCACTCTCTCTCAAATTCTCTCTTTCTCTCTCTCGAACTCTCCTCTTTTCTTCTTTTCTCTCCCTCTTTCCCTTTGCTAGAACTCCCCTTCCCTTCCCTTTCTCCTGCATCATCTTCAATCAACTGGTACACGCAACATTTGGTACTTTCATTGAGACAAATGGCGGAGGGACTGAGCGCTCGAAGCTTCCGTTGCAAGGCTTTCGAAGAAGGTGAAGGATGCCACCGCAAATGTCCGGCAAAATGTAGAAGCAATCGCCACCCTTTCGCCCACCACCACGCAATTCCAGCAAACCTTCACTAAATTCCAGCAATCCATCACTGACATTTGGCGATCCCTCACTCGACTCGAACGACAACGTTTGTCATCCTCACCTCCCCCTTTGTTACCCACACCTACATCGTTTGCAGCTTCACCCATGGTTATTTCTCAACTAGACACACAAATCGCTCTAAATCTTCATTTAAAACAACATGAACTTCCTTCACGGCGACCGTTCAACCACAGGCAAATTGAATTGAACGACAAACTGTACCGTCTGCAAATTCCCCGGTTCTTCCACCTCCCTCACTGTTCACGACTTCCACATCTGACATTTTAGCCCAACATGCTCAAACCCCACCAGTCTTGCCTCACGCACACACCAATGCCCAAATCGTCTCTCATTTTCGTTTGCCCAAGCTCGAAATTCCGTTGTTCACTGCCAAAAATCTTATTCTCGCTAGTGTGAAGTCAGTGACACTACGCGATATAGGAATTGTGGAGTTGCGGGACCGGTCTAGTGATCTTGTATTTTCAGAAGATGGCCTGGGAAAAACTCATGCTCTTGCTTCTATCCAAATGTGGTAAGAACTGAACAATTCTGTGAGTGTTTCTACTTTAACAATTGACTTTTTACTCTTGATGAGGATACTATAGATGATGGTATATATGAGAGGGGTGGTATTGTCATGCAAGTGAAGCAGCCTAAGGTGTTGCAATTCAAGCTTCTTTTGCGTGACTTCCTTTTGCTATTCAAGCACAGACGAAGAAAAGGTGATTTTCTTTTGCGTAATTTTTCTACGTTTGATCGTTCGGCTCTTCTATAATTGGCATTTCAAGCTTTGGATAAGTTTATACTGGAGTTGGGTCACTATCCTATTGTTGGATCAGAGGAAGATGCCCGCAATTTGATTTTATTTGTCACTTGCATAAATGTTACTTCCGGTGACATGAGGCCTGGAGAGATTGACTACAATTTACTTCGACACTTACACTTTGGTGCAGGGCTGTTTTGAATCCCATGGCTGCCCTATTGGGTGGTATTGTTGGATAGGAAGTCGTTAAGGCCTGCATTGGAAAGTTCCACTCACTCTTTCAATTCTTCTACTTCGGTTCTGTGGAGTCTTTTTCTATTGAACCTGCCTCTCCATCTGAATTGCCCCACGGACAACCTACCTTGCTTCCAGCACTAGACACCACTTCCACCATCTCTCTTCATGTATTAGATGGCCAATTGGTCTCTTACACCTTGAGATTGCAGGGGCTCATCTCGGGCCATTCGGTGGTTGTATTGAAGGAGAGTAGCTCTCCTCAAGTTACAGCTTCATATTCCAAAACTGGTATCAGCATTGGACCCCTCATTTTTAACTCGTGACCGCCCAAATGCTAACAAATGTTTTTCTCTTCGTGCTCAATACCTCTTGGAGACAATCTCAAGCTTTGATTCATGCTTAATTTATTCATATATGGAGTGAAAATAGATATGAGTTCACTATGGCAAAGTATAGGAGGAAAGGCCATATAAATCGGTCTCTTTGGCTACTTTGTCTCATTGAGACTTGAACTCATTGCATGTATCAGTTATCCATGGCTGTCATGTGCTCCTCTTGTCATTAAACCACAAGCTTCACAGCTTCCTTCGGTTCCAATTCCTAGATTGAAACCTCAACAACTTGTGCTGGCTTCTAAGGCTAATAAGAAGCCTAAGAGTAAGAAGAATGAGGGGAAAACTAAGAAAGTTGCGAATATCAGTTTTCTAGGGTCGCTTTTTTTAATCCTGCTCCTTGGCGGACTCGTGCCAATTGTTGATGTCAGCCACAGAGGAATTGGAGACACGATCAATATCAGTGATCCTCACAAGGGTAAGGTTTTTCTAGTTGGTGGTCATGTTAATGGAACAAATCATGGTGGGAGTGTGGGGTTTTCAGTGGGGAAATTTTTTCACGGAAATAGATATTGTAAGGGAATACATTACAGGAGGCTTAAGTCAGATAAGGAGCAGAAAGAATACATGCTGCAATTCAAGCCCGGTTCAGATGGGTTTGCCCCTGCGGATAATGCCAGTGAACCTCTCATTGCTTCCTTGTTTGTACCAAGGATTGAAAAGCTAGTGAATATTGATGGAAACTTGATTATTCATTCTGTTTTGGCCACCAAGAAAGCCAGGGCATCTAGTGCTGTTAAAGTTAAAAGGGATGGTGAAGAGACTAGTTTAGCACTTGTCAGAAGTTCTGGCCTGCCTCGTCCTATTCCTAGAGTTAGAAGGAATTACATAAGGCATTCTCATCCTGACAAGGATGCAAGTAGACAGCAAAGGGCTCTTAGTTCTGGTTCTGCTAATGACTTCAAACCATCCACATCATCCAAATTTGATGGTAAGCTGCAAGAATGGTTCTGTGAAGGCCTTGCAGGTCCTACGCTCAGTTCTAGCATGTGTACTGAAGATTTGCAATTTGAGGTCTCGCTGACCCACAGATCAATAGTTCTTGCAGCCGCTGCAACTAATGATACCGCACCAAAAGGTCAAAAGCCCCCACAACTTAAAACAGGTAGGAATAGAAGGATTCTCCATGGACATCCAATTCCCCTAGGTGTTGCTTCTTCTATTGGTCTTGGATCTAGTTTGCACACCTTTGTTCTGTATCTAGGTCCTCATATTGCCCAATTTACCATAAAGGCACTGCTATGTGGCCAAATTGATTTGAAAATTGCTCCATATGATACCATACAATTGAAATAAGGCCCTTCCTGGCTTGATAAGGATTGCTCTGAATTTGAACCTTCATTGTTTAACTCTCTTCATGGGACACGGATTCCTTTTAGTAGCATCTTGTCTCAAGTTCAGTTAGAAGCCATTTTATGGGACGTTGGAACTGCATTGGGAGAGTTTCCTCCATACTTTATTTCCAGGGTAGTAAGCTTGTCGGGTAGCAAATTGAATCTCATGGATGAATGGGCTGCTTCCTAAATAGAAGATAATGGAGGCGTGAACACTTGTTTGAAGCAATTTAAACACTAGCTTATATCGCATTCACAGTGCTTGAATTTATTTACGGTTTTACAGCATGGCAAATTTATTTCCCAACTACTCGTTCAATGGCACTCCTAGCTGGCTATTGAAGCTACATGGGAGGCAGCAGCAACATCTCATCAAGATTTTTTCTTGTTTAACCTTGATAATAAGATTCTCTTGATTGAGAAGACAATGTTACAAGCCTTATTCATTCAATATCAATTCAACCAATTACGAGACGAAGTACCTGACAAACCTAGCAACTGCGCAAGCTTTGGGACTATAGTTAATTAATCCAGTACTAATTAATTCCATTTATGGACTACAACTACAGTTTTTTCTTTATTTGCGTTCAAGTTCTTCTTTCGGATGGGTTTCCAGTTGGCTTCCAACCGATTCAGTTTTGTTCCAACAGACTTAAGTAGGAATTTTCCTATATATAGCTACTATTCATGCACAGTAAATAGAGATGATATTTTCCGTCTTTCTCGGTTGTTGGGTTTGATCACTCTCCTATGGGTAGCTCAACAAATGGACGCGTTATTGAAAGATCGCATAAGAGTTTGTACAAAATTTGGAATGTTCATGCGCGTGAAATCGACCAGAAGAGCAGAAGAATTTTGCTCTTAAGCCGACCGACCGGATAGCAGAAGGTTGGTTGGCCGGACAACAGGAGGACGGCCGGCCGGTTAAAAGAAGGTCGGCCGACTGAGAGGAGAAGCCGGCTAGGAAAGCAAGCCGGCTAAGATGAGATAAGGCCGGCTGGAGAGGCCGACCAAGGGCGCTAATGCACAAGGGAGACCAAGCAACGTCAGTTCAGAGGAGTCAACCTAGCGGAGCTGGTAGATGACTTTGCAGAGTAAACACCAGGTTTTAAAGAGTAGGTGGTAGGCTTTTCAGAGCTGGTAAGCTGACTTTGCAGAGCATGTGTTGTTTATGTAGAGCAGATTGAACTGCAGAACATGCGTCGTCTGTGGAGACGCAGGAACTAGTGAAGGGGCAGAAAATGACAGAGTTTGTGTAACAAATCATCTGCAAAATTAGGCCAGGTGAGCAAATGAGATTTGGGCCTTGAGTCATTTTAAAGTGCACCAGGCACTTCATTAGAATAGCGCAGCGGTGGAACGTGAAACAGAGGGTAGAACGAAGCAGAGTGGGAAGGGAGCTCTCGCCATTCGCTGTTCATCGTCACACGTGTAAAATCAGTGAGCGGAGAGTACCACCAGTAAGAGGAAGGAAAGAAGAAAAATAGAGAGATAGGAAGAAAGAAGAGCTTCCTTACTTTGGATATTGTTTTTCTTATTTTGTCTGGGGTGGGTTGCTGGTATTCTGTCTCAATATTATTTATAACCAATTTTACATAATAGAATTTTATTCGGAATTTATCCCATGGTTTTTCCCTTAATTGAGAAGGGTTTTTCACGTTAAAAATCATTGTATATTCTTGTATTCATTGTGCTCACATTCTTGATGGCTGACAGGAGGATTCGGGTTTTTCGCTGCGACCGGGTTACATGTGAATCCAGATGTCAAATCCCAACAATCCCCTCTCTGTCACTCACTCTCTCTCTCTCTCTCTCTCTCACTCACTCTCTCACTCACTCTCCTCTTTTCTCCTCTGTCTCCCTCTTTCCCTATGCCAGAACTCCCCTTCCCTTCCCTTTCTCCTCTATTTTCATCTGCGTCGTCTTCGATCAGCTGGTACACGCAACATCGAATTAGGACAATCATCCATTCTTTCTCTTATAATTAACTTGTACACTATCATGTTGTTATCTTGCACTGCCAAATAATTGACAAGGCTAAATAAAGCAATATCAATTATTCATCATCTTATAAATAACACCGCCGATAAACTGACAAATGTATAAGTTCAAAATTGTTTATCAGAAAAAAAGAATCAAGAATGACGAAAACCGTACGTAGGTGTTCAGCTGGCGAATGAAGCTTGAGAAGTTGTTGTGCTTGAAATAGGTAGGGAGCAAAATCCTAGCGAATTCCAGAGGATTCCAGACTATGAAACTCTTCTTGTTAGGGCTCCAAGAAACTATTTCGTTTGTCGTTGAGTCGTCCACCATCTCGTAAGTCTTCATCAGGAACGGCGCCGGACCGCCTGTTCCTCCGCCTCCGCCACCTGCGGCGGTGGCGGCCAGTTCTCCGTCCATGGGGCTAGGGTTTTTGGAGGGTTGAGAATTGGGGGTGAGCTCTGTGGCTTGCGGTGTGGGAATTGATGGATCTAGAAGGCCATTTCTGGTGGGAAGACGACCCAATGTCAATGGGAAAATGGGAGGGCGCGTTGAAAAGTTGACAGAAGAAGGCGAATATTTGTAGGCCACGTGTGTGTGATAGATAATA
>JAODPA010059423.1:0-11236 GCA_025585075.1 Nepenthes mirabilis
GGTTTTGGCGAAGAAAGAGAGAGAGAGAGGAAGAGAGCAACGCCGGCAGAGACAGTGCATGGGTTGGCGGTGGCCGGCGACGGCCATGCATGGTGGTGGCCAGCTAGTGGCGGCATGGAGTAGCGGCAGCAGCCGTGGAAGATCGGTGAAGGAGGGGAGCCACGTGAAGGAGAAGAGGAGAAAATGGAGGCTTCCGGGTCCGAATCCGTTCGAGAGCCAGCTAGAAAAGTGATAGAGCGGGCTGACACAAGTGTACTCACACTCTCCTCTTTTATTTTCTTGCTCTTTTGTGTTGTTTTCTTCAGGTATTCTCGTTCCGATATCCGGTTAAAATTCTATTTTGTAATCCCCATACCCTAAACATGCATATATGTAAATTTGGAGCCCAAAAATGGGGATTTGTTATAATTTCAAATGAAGCAAAGCCCTAACCCCACGGCTGGACTCTTTACCTACGGGAATTTAGGATTTTTGTTAATTTTGGGATTAGAAAATGTATACCCAACACTTAGATATGATGATTTACTGATTGGGCATTCGGAATTGTGATTATGTGGGAAGTTCCGTTCGTGGAGACCCAAATGTCAAGGCTGGACACCTAACCCATGAAATTTTGGGGTATTTGCTATATTCAAAATTAGAATATGATCAATTATGATCTAGATATATTAATTTATGGACAGGGTATCCGAATTGTGATTATGTAAAGTTCTATTCATAGAGACCCTAACTCGTGCCACGATCTTGTTAAGGGATTTAATTGGGTTATGATGTATTGATTGACTGAGGATAATGATTATCCATGACATGAATTTGATGATATGCCCATCGGATCCGAATTATTGAGGATTAATTGATATGTGCATCCAAACACCGTTTACATGTTCTGATCACGGGGGTACCATATACTAAAGATGTTGAACAATAATCTGCATAATTTCTCATGTTTAAATGCTAACTAAGTGATATGTATTTGTATAAGTTCAATTGTATAATTTGAAAGCCTTGATATGTTCAATTGAAAAAGAATCTGTATTTGAAAGCCTTTCAAGTCAATTTGCTCCTTATGGTGAGAATTTTGAATGTGATCAATTTATTCTACTTCTTCTGATAAGAACTTTGAATCAGTTATTCATACATACATAAAATTAAGTTATGAAAAGACTTAAATCCGTAAGTAAGATAATAAGAATATGAATGGATTGGAGGGAGACTCCACATATGGAATTTTGATGGATTTGACTCTCCAAGACAGAGATGCTTGGAAATAATTTATTTTTTTAAAATAAGTTTGTTGGAACCCTCCCTAAAAAAGAATAAGTAATCATGAAATTTATGGTGGTATGTGGTCTGCCGTCCTCGGGGTGTTGTACAGGGAGGAAATGATATCATATGACTGCTGTCCTCGGGGTGTTGTACAGGGAGGAAATGACATGATATGATCGCCATCCTCGGGGCGTTGTACAAGGAGGAACTTATGGGCTTTAATTGTGTGGATTGAATACAATCTATCATCGATTATTTGTTCCTTTGGCTGGTAGGATCTACTAGCCTAGGTCCGCAAAGATGAATAATCATGTTTAAGTTATGTCCTAAAGAAAATAAGAACAAAATAAAAAAGTAAATTGTACTCCAAGTATATTCGATCAAGTTCATGTTGATGCATTTTCCTTCTACTTAAACTTACTATGTTGTTTATGCCTTTCTTATGATTGTACCTATTGAGCTGTTAGTTCACTGTTACTTCTTCTTCTTTCCAAATGTGAGCCACAAGCCGATACCCGATTAGTTAGAAAAATAAGAGGAGTTGCTTTAGAAGAATTGTTGCTTTTGGGAGACATATAATGTTGGTTATATTTAATGTATTGATATGTAAATAGTTGAGTAGAGTATTATTATGTATTAAAATCGTAGCATGCTATTATTTCGGTTTATTATTATGCTTTCGTAAGTTATTTATGAATCTAATTCTACTTCCAAATTTATTGGATGTTTTGGATTTGTTTAGACCTAGATGGCATCTCTCTTTTTATGTAGTAGTTGAGATACTATATTGGAGCCATGAATGATATGGCAATTATGGATTCTGTGTTGTGAATATGTTGTGGAGTAATTTGAGAAGCGTGGATATTTATATAATTGTACAGGTTCAAATTAACAAGTTGTATCTTTAGTTTTTATCCAATTATAGAGGAAACATTCCCAAAATTTATGTAAATTTTTATGTTTTAATTATTAGGGCATTTGTGTTTGATTAAGTAAAAACGATTAATGGAAGGTCCTTTAAGAATAAGGATCCATTCTGTTACGCTATCAATATTGGTTCAATCATATGTTGAGTTATTTTATCACAATCTCTCTCATCTTCAAAATCAATTATTCCTGTTAATTTGTGATAAAAGGATATTTCTAATTGATCTTCTTCAATATGTCCTTCAATCAGAGTATCAATAAAATTAATATCCCTTATATCATCATGTTCAATTGGCTATTTCACATTAAAAATGTTCATTTCAACAGTCATATTTTCAAAAGACAATTTCATGAGACCATTTTTATAATTAATGAATGCATTAGAAGTTGCAAGAAATGGTCTCCCAAGTATGACTACTATATGAGGACAAGGGCTAGCAACAGATTGAGTTTCTAACACTACAAAGTCTACTGGAAAGTAGAACTAGTTTACTTGGACCAAGATGTTTTTGACCACCTCTTTAGGGACTTTGACAAATCAATCAGGCAATTAGAGTGTAATTCTCGTGGGTTTGAGTTTTTCCAAATCTAGTTGCTGATAGATTGTATATGGTAAGAGATTGACGCTAATGCCTAAGTTAAGCAACACTTACTCAACTCGATGATTCCCAATAATACATAAAATCATAGGACTTCCTAGATTTTTATCCTTAGGTGGTGTTTTAAATTATAGGATAGAACTTACCTATTCTGTCAAAAATACCCTTTCCTTGATATTTAGTCTTCTCTTCATTGTGCACAAATCCTTTAAACATTTAACATGTGAAGGAATCTGTTTAATAGTATCAATGATGGGAATATTAATCTTCTCTTACTTTAAAATCTTATAAATTTCAAAGTTTAACATTTCATTCTAAGGTTTTTTAAGCCAATGAGGAAATGGTGCATTTGGAATGTATTCCCTTTCTTTCTCTTTATGTTTCAAAGATTCGCCACTAGATTCCACAACATTATTTTCATCTAACAATGTCTTTTCGTGTTTAACTTGGACTTCTTCATCATTTTTAGGAATTTCATGAACTATCATTTTTTTTCAAATTTAGGACTACTCCTAAGTGTAGCAATAGCTTGGATCTATTTATTATTCGACTTGCCATTTGAAGCCTCCCCTATTTGCAATTGGGCTTGGAGATTAGGTCTGGGTTGTGCTAAAAATTTACCTTTTTTATGAATATTCAAACTTTGTGTCAATTAAGTGATACTGTTACGAATGTCCTCTAATACCCTGGCATGTTTGTAACAGGCTAGATTCTAAATCATAGAACGTCCTAGTCTTTAAATTAATATAATATTGGAGTAAAAGAGAGTTTATTCGGTTAATGCTAGTTGATTGGGAATGTGAAGGGAAACTCATCCGATCAATGACAGTTGACCGAAAGTAATGAAGAAGCCTTTACAAAGGAAAAGGAAAGTAATCCGGTCAACGCCAGTTGACCGAAATTGTGTTAAAAGGTAAGTTAATCTGGTCAACGCTAGTTGACCGGAATGCATAAAATCCGGTCAACACCTGTTGACCAGAATATGTAAGAAGGAGCAACTAAGTTCAATCAATGCCAGTTGACTGAGACACGAAAGAGGGACTTAATTCGGTCAACAATAGTTGACCAAAAATGAAGGAAGAATATTTAAAAGAATTAAAAGTAGAATCAGGATGACCATACCTATGTAAGTAACTTACTCCCAACCACCCTGATGACCTTATAGAAAAAAAGTACAAGTAGTTGACCTACCTTACTTACTACCACCAACCCCAATGCCTATAAGTAATTGCCCCATGAGTTAGGATAGGAAGCTGGGTAAACGACCAGGTGAAGGCGCTAAGAACTTCGACCCATATCCAAGTAAGGGGTTCATAGATCCAATCTAGGCAAGAGTACTCGCCTTTTTGTCGATCATATGTTTAATGCAAGTATACCCTGTTTTAAGTTCATGAATTTATGCAAGTGTGCTCTCCGTTTTAAGTTCATGTTTTGAAAGCAAGTATATCATGCCTGTTTGTCTAACTAATGATGTTAAGTTATTTTATGATGTTCGAACGCATCAAGTTTGATTATTACATGATTTAGATGATGATTAGTTATTTGCTTATGAAAAGTACCGGTTATTCCATGATGTTTGGACGTTTTACTTAAATGCATGAAATCTGGCCATGTTTTAGGTTGTTCAGTTATTGCATGTGTGAAATGACCCCAACTTTTGATAAAAAGAACTCCGGCTTTTGTTGAAAAGAACTCCGGCTTTGGTTGAAATGACCCCGACTTTTGTTTAAAAGAACTCCGGCTTTTGATAAAAAGAACTTTGGCTTTTATTGAAAAGACCTCCGACTTTTGTGGAAAAGAACTCTAGCTTTTGATAAAAAGAACTTTGGCTTTTGTTGAAAGGACCTCTGGCACTTTGATGAAAACAACCCCCAATTTTTAAAACATTAAAAGAAAGACCTTATGGTGTCCAGTTAAGTGCATATTCGACTTGATTTTCGAAAAAAGTATGATTTGTGGAACTAAGTGTTAGATGGCCGAGTAGTTACAGGCATTAAATGTAGTCGTATTTGAGATATGATGGCCGAGTAGCTACAGGCCTTAAATGTAGCCAATGGTCGAGTAGCTGCAGGCCTTAAATGTAGCCGTTATTGAGATATAATGGTCAAGTAGTTGCAGGCCTTAAATGTAGCCAATGGTCGAATAGCTGCAGACCTTAAATGTAGCCGTTTGATTTGGTCCTAACTACGGACCTTAAATGTAGCGTTATATGATTCAAAGGACCGAGTAGCTGCAGGCCTTAAATGTAGCCGTATGATGGTCAAGAGCTGCAGACCTTAAATGTAGCTAGTTTTTTATGGAAATGAATTTGGAAATAGAAGATTGTTTTTGGGAAATCAAATTGCATCTATTGTATTGACTCCAGCTATGTTTTATGAAGCTGCCTGCATATATGCCTTTATTGCATTCTGTCTGTTTACTGCTTATGACTATGCATGATTTACGCATGAGTACCTTGCTGGGCTCCCTAACTCACCCCTTCTATTTTTCAAATGTTGATGATGGTGATAACGAGTTTATACCGGACGAAAAAGAATGAAGTCCGATAGACTAGAAAAGCAAGATAGCTGGCCGGAGATTAAGCAACAAGGAGCAAAATTGACGCTTTCGCTTTTGATGTTTTGGGAAAGATTTGTAAATTACCTCTATTGCTAAAAGATAATAAATATTAGTATGCTTTCGTATGCTGTTATGGTTCGAGTAATTTGTGATTCCTAGTGGCATCTCAGTTTGTTCGAGGCCTTCATGTCCGACCAACCTCGTCTTGGTTGGTCAAAAGAGAGAAACCACGACCCCTGGCTGCCAATTCACGAAGTTGCGCCTTACGCGATCCTATGCACGCGATGTAATATATATACATATAAAAGAAAAATTTTAAGTCTACCTTTTTAACCAGAGTTTATGACCGGTTTCCGATCGACAGGCGGCCGCGTGCGGTGGAATGTGTCCGGTCCGTCACAATGTTGAACATTGATATTCACTTATTGGGCATTCACTCCGCTTTTCTATTGTATGAATTGTTATAATGTGTCCTTAAGTGTTCTTTTGTATGGAGGTTGATAAGTGCTTTGTGGTAGTGGAGGTGGTGGGGCCTAAAATTGCAGAGGGATGAAAGGTCCATTGTTTCTCTAGCTAAAATTTAGATAATTTCTCCACCTTGGGTTGTAGATTTCTGAAAATGAATTACCTCCTTGTGAAGGGCACGAAAATGGTTTTTTAAAATTCGATATCACATTTTTTGGTTCCTATAAGATTTCTTTAAGAACAGGTAAGGTAGGACAATCTTTAGATTTGAGTGATAGACTATCACATACAAAATAAATTGTACACCTTTCGTTAAATACAGCGTGAACTTTCTTTGTTTCTAATACTTTCAATTTTCTTATGATAGTGTCAAGTTTGGTATTGATGTCATCTGAATCTTTTAAATAAAATTTATCATTGGACTCATTAAAAGATTTCAATTTGTAATTGGGTAGGCAAGTTGAATCCCAAGTCTGAGCATTTTCAGCTAAACTCTCAAAATATTCATAGGTTTCGTTGGGATCCTTATTAAAGAATTTTTTTATTATACATCATTTTAATAAATTGACGGATTTGAAGAGTCAAAGATTTATAAAAAAATCTAATAATATGCCATACCTCAAATCCATGATGTGAGCAAGTATTAAGTAGATCCTTGTATCTTTACCAACACTGATAAAATATTTTATTGGGCTTCTAAGGAAAACTCATGATTTGCCTCTGTAAAGTTTGAGTCCAATGCGTGGAAAAATATTTTTTTCAAAAATTCTTTTTGCATTTCTAATAATGTAAAAATTGATTTTGGTTTAAGAGAATTCAACCACATTTTAGCTTTATCTTTATGAGAAAATGAAAATAATTTTAAGCAAATTGTGTCCTCGGAATGAGTATTAGCTACAAAGGTACCACAAACCTCTTCAAAGTCCTTTATAAGTTGATGGGAATTTTCAAAATTTATTCCATAAAATTACAGTAGTAATTGGATCATCTCGGGTTTGAAATTGAAGCTTTGTTGATGTAAGGGTAACATAATACAAAATAGAGTACTATATCTTGTTGGATGTAAATAGCCACAAAGTGTCCAAAATTTATTTTCTTATATTCTCGAGAGATCAGCATTGACATTTCCTTCTTCTGCCATCCTTGCTTCCTACGACATTTAACTGAAAATTCTCTCTCTTTTATTTTTTTGATTTTAAGCCAATGTTTTTTTTTTCTTTTTAATTTTTTTTTTAATTTTTTTAATTATTTTTTAAGTGATAGGGTACAAAATTAGTAACAATAGGTGTGACAAAATGGGTTATAATCCACTAATGACCTCTATCAATAATCATACATATCCAAATTAGACTAATACGCAATCAATTCAATACATAAATTTTGTGAAAAATTGGGCATAGTTTTCTCTAAAAATGGACAAAACCCATACAAACAATATGAATAAATAAAACCTGCACAAGACATATATATAGACAGTCCTAAAACTTTAATCCACAACACATTCATAGGTTCAACAAAAGCCATATCATTTATGGCTCCAACACAGTACTCTTAACTACCATATTAGATTTATATTGAGATGCCATCTAGAAACTTATACAAAATTTAACATAATACCTGTGAAAGCATTCTATGCCATGAAAATATATAACAAGCGATGCCACCATTTAATATACAATATTAATCTTCTATGAACTAATTACACAATGTAACATCAATCACATTCTAGATTCTAAATCCTCAGGTCCAGCCAATGTCCTTAGCAAATCCCCCTCCATGCTCCTTCTAATTGGGTACCGACTCATGGGTCTTATCTGGAAGGAAGAAGTAATGGTGAGCTAATAGCTCAACAAGACACAATATCCAGAGATCCCAATCCTGAAACATGATAATTATAGATTAATTATGTGAATGGGAATCATATTTAAACAAAAATAATGTGAGAAAATTTGATACCGAAATAAAATATGGTGAATGGTCAAGGGACTGTAGGGCGCTTGAGCGCCGACTTGAGCGCTAAAATGCATGAGCAAACGCTCGCGAACCGCTCGAGGCAAGGTGGAAGCGACCCTCGGCTACAAGCAGGTCACTCGAGTGCATATTTGTGTAAGTGACCGCTCGAGCACCTCTCGATCGGCGCTCGAGTAGTGGTCACATGTCCCACACATCACCCCTCTCTCCCGTGTTTTAAATGGGAAATTTATGGATTTTGGGGTTCTTTTTCTCCAGCAGGTCAATGGCAGAACGGGAACGAGAGAAGAGAGAAAGGAGAGGGAAGAGAAAGGAAAGGGAAAATCTACCGTCCAGTCCCGATCAGAGTCACGGTAACTACAGAGTGAGCTCAGGCAAGTGTACCTCGGATGCTATTTTCTATTTTTACTGCTTTTCTATATCTCTAAAAGTGTATTTATGCTTTAAATACATGGTTCTGCATATTTACTGTAAATAACACCTGTTTCTCCCAATTAATCGGTCAGATTTTAAATTTACTTTATGTACTACCGTTTATACCTTTGATTTCATGAAAATATATGTATTTGGTGTCCGTTTATCGTCTGACAAATTTGGCTTAACCTTAGGTATGAAAATAAAGGGTTTTAATAATTTTTACCCATAGTTTCTGTTGTACAAAAGTTAATCTGTACTGAGATAAAGCTCCTAGTATAATCTATTTCTAAAAATTTTACATGGACTTATACTAATAAATCAGTGTGGACTTCTGAAGCAAAACTGAAGGGTTACCTGAAATGTTTCTGATTGATTTTCAGGAACTGTAATGTTATAAGTTAAGGAAAATATTTCTGATACTATTAATTAGGACTCAGGATTGATATACAGTCAGGTTAGGTTCTTCGATATACCTTAGAATGTTATGGTGGTAATCAAGGATAACTCTGTCCATAGAGTTATACGTGGTCCACCCTTCCTAAGGGCGTTAATCTAGAGGGTACATACTGTACTGTCGGCAATACTGTACCGAATCCCATAAGATGGGATGTCCCACGAGAATGGATGACTGATACTGGCTTTTGATTGTGTGGAGTGAACATGTGACAGAACGAATTTTTTTTTTACTCCGTCATCCAGAACAAAAATGGAAACCCAAACTATTCCAATAATGCGCAACACAGGATCACAGATGCCATCTAGGACCCATATACTTTTAGCCATAAGAATCATAGCAGAAGTTATTCCAATATCTTGCGAAAGCATTCATATTCATTTCAAAATATTCATTTCTGAATACATAACCAAAATATCTAACTATAAAAGTTCACGAATCATAACCAAATCGTTACAATGATATTCTCCAAAATAAGCTTCCGAATTTTCAATAATTCTTCAGACAACTCTAGTCACTCTAACTCGTCAGGCATAAGCTCTAAAGTTTCATCTGTTGGGGAAAAGATAGAAAACAGTGAGCCGAAGCTCAACAAGGTACATGCCAATTACCATAAAATATTTGTGTCGTCAGGCGAATACATAAATATTAATAAGCAGTAGCGGATCAGAAAATTGAAGTAATCAATGCAAGAAAAATCAGAACAGAATCATATGCAATACTATAATCAATACTTAGCCTGATGAAGGTCGAACAGAATGTCAGAGTATAAAACAGAGTCGGTTTTGTTATAAAAGTCTTCTTTCATTTTTTTGTTTGCGGAGGAGGGGGCATTAATCGGGGATAGATTGCGTTTAGTCCACACAATCCAAGGCCGATAACTGAACAGAAGTATTCCGTCTCGTGGGATCGGTGTGCAACCCGAAGGTAGGCCAGAACTAAGCTTTCCTCCTGACCGCAACACCCCGAGGATAGGGTGGACTACAAATAACTCCATGGACAGAGTTCGCTTTCCTCTTGACCGTAACGCCCCGAGGACAGGGCAGACCACAAATAGCTCCATGGATAGAGTTCACTTTCCTCTTGACCGTACCGCCCCGTGGACAGGGCGGACCACAATTAACTCTATGGACAGAGTTATCCTCAATTACTACCGTAAAGTTCTAAGGCATGTCAGAGATCCTTATCTCTCAAAGCTAAAGTCAGAACTTATTTGTCTTATCATAAAGTTGGTTCATATTTCCTTCATTTTTTTTCTAAATGGCCGTTTTACAGCCGGTTTCAATTTTCAAAATAATATGCCAGGCTGTTCTTAATTTCACATGCAAAAGGGATCCAAACTTGATTTCATATGCAAGGGTAAAACTGAACTTGAATTTTCATGCTCTTGTTTTCATCATGCAGGGGTGGCCGGTTTCATTTCCTACATAGGAAGGCCGATTTAGATTTTATCTTTGTTTGAATCTTATGAGGAGGGAGGCCGGACTTCATTTTCTTGACACAAAAGCGGGTTGTGATTTTCTTTACACAAGAGAAGGCCGAACTTGATTTTTACCTAAGGAAAGGCCGAAGTTGTTGTGCCTCAAGGGAAATCCGGAGTTCTTTTTCAACAAAAGTCGGAGCTCAAAATCCGGAGTTCGTTTTCAACAAAAGCCAAAGTTCAAAAGCCGGAGTTCTTTTTCAAGAAAAGTCGAAGTTTAAAAGCCGGATTTTTTTTTCATTAGGAGAGGCCGAACAACTTTATACTAGTGGAAAGGCCGAAGTTGATTTCTTTATTAAGGAAACCGAACTTGATTCTTCATAAGAAAACCGAACTTGACTTGCATTAAGGAAACCGAAGTTGATTTATCATAAGAAAACCGAACTTGATTTGCATTAAGGAAACCGAAGCTGATTCTTCATAAGAAAACCGAACTTGATTTTGCATTAAAGAAACCAAAGTTGATTTATCATAAGAAAACCGAACTTGATTTGCATTAAGGAAACCAAGCCTGATTTTTCATAAGAAAACCGAACTTGATTTTTCGTTAAGGAAACCGAACCTGATTCTTCGTAAGAAAACTGAACTTGGTTTGCATTAAGGAAACCGAACTTGAATCTTCATAAGAAAACCGAACTTGATTTTACATTAAGGAAACCAAACCTGATTCTTCATAAGAAAACCGAACTAGATTTTGCATTAAGGAAACCGAACCTGATTCTTCATAAGAAAACCGAACTTGATTTTGCATTAAAGAAACCGAAGTTGATTTATCATAAGAAAACCGAACTTGATTTGCATTAAGGAAACCGAACCTGATTCTTCATAAGAAAACCGAACTTGATTTTGCCTTAAAGAAGCTGAAGTTGATTTATCATAAGAAAACCGAACTTGATTTGCATTAAGGAAACCGAAGCTGATTCTTCATAAGAACACGGAACTTGATTTTGCATTAAAGAAACCGAAGTTGATTTATCATAAGAAAACCGAACTTGATTTGCATTAAGGAAACCGAACCAGAATCTTCATAAGAAAACCGAACTTTATTTTACATTAAGGAAACCGAACCTGATTCTTCATAAGAAAACCGAACTTGAT
>JAODPA010059434.1:583-11237 GCA_025585075.1 Nepenthes mirabilis
TAAGCTAAAATAAATAGATAACTAAGTAAAAATATGTTGACGGAATTCAAGATTCCGTTAGATCTAATAACGGCGTTAAGTGCAGACGTTTCGTCACGCTTCGAACAAGATGATATTGTGGCCGCTCGATTCGTTATCGACGGCTGCCATGAGAGGATGGTGTCAGAGCTAGAAACGGGTGGGTATAAAATGTCAGTTTTAAAAGAGAGGGGGGGAGAGAGAGAGAGAGAGAGAGAGAGAGAGAGACATTTCGTTGTAATCGGAAGGAGTTGATTGCTCCTCGCCTTCCTCCCCCATCTTCTTCCTTTTGAAAACTCATTTCGTTGGTTTGGTTATCCGCGTTCGACTCTTCGATAAAACAGAAATCTGTGTAATAATTCAGTTCTGGAATGTTCAGAGTTCTTATTGTAATTGAAGACTTAGAGCTGTAATCTTCCATAGTGAATCATTTCTATGGAATTCGTTTGCATCTAAGGAGAGAGACAAAGTGAAGAAATTTTCATTTCGCAAAGGTGTGCAGTGTTTCGTAACTGACTTTGACAGACTGCAAAAGATTCAGATTGTAATTTTGACATACTCTTTTCTTTGTTCACGGACGCTTCTCCGGAGAAGCGTTCTCGAAGGGTGTTCTTTCGTGGATTCATTGTTCTTCTTGAGATATGTTTGAGGTTATTTAAGTTTGAGAAGGTTTGTTATTGACAAAATATCTTGATTTATGTTTGTATACTGTGAGATTGTTCCTTTCGAAAGATTCATGTCTTTGTTCAATCTCAGTTTCCAATCCTCTTCTTGCTGTTGAATATGAAAGGCCGTGCATTTGAGAGGAGTACTATTATCTTCTGTGCAAGAAAAATAGATTACAGATTGTGATTTTGCCGCCGGTGATTGAGCCTATGAAGTTTTTTGACGTTCTTCTCGAATCTGTGCTTTGACAGGTACATTTGAAGAATTTTCGATAATTTTTGCAAGGAACCGGAAACGTTATTCAAATCACAGAATTTTGTCTTCCTGAAGACTCGATGTTTGGATTTGGGGATATAAGAATTTGAACGCCTACCGCATGAAAACACCTGATTACATAAGCAGATACTGGAAGGACGAAATTTTTTTTGCAATTTTAGCATTCAATTTGATATTTTTTTTCGGAAATAAGTAAAATCTATGCCGATCTGCACAACTCAGCCTACGCCGTGGCGATATATGTGGTGATAGTTTTGATGAACCTGCCCTACTCAAATCTGATTTGAAGAGGTAGATATACTAATCTATTTGTTGTCAATTGTAATTAGGCCAAAGCATTTTTTGATTTTGAAGCTTAGTTCCTCCTGTTGTGCAGAGAATTGAAGAACCTGTAATTTTTTTGAGTTCAGAATCGTCTCTGGAGCGAAGATTTCGATTTTAGTGGACATTGAAATTTTTAGGTCAGCGTTCCCTTAGGGTCTCTCTGCTCTTCTCTCTAGGCAAAATTGCACCGATCAATGGCTTGTCCTGAAGTTTCAAATTGGAACGATTTCTCAATTCTCATCCTTTGGCATCTTCCCTCTCGCATTCGGTCGTCTTCCATGTTTCCTCTTTTATTCGGGTTCAAATCGTGTAGTACTCTGCTAGCGTTGCGTTTCTCCCGCCCCCAATCTTCTAGCGGTGATGTTTTGCTCTAGCTTACACTTTTCTAGATGATTATGAATTTTTTTCTTTACTCCGTTGATCATCGGCGATGACTTCTGTTTGAACGCTCAACGGAGTTCCGAAATTTATTTTCAGTGGTTTTCATAGTTCTTTTTTTTTTTTGTTGGTTCCATTCACTGACAATTTGTTTCCGCAGAAAACTAATCGAATGATTTTGGAACTGAAATTTCAGATCACACTTGAGTTTTTACTTAAAGCCGAAATCGATTCATCCGTAGCAGTTCACGTAGGTGTTTTGTTCAACCTGCCCTCAAAATCACGAATTGTTCGAGATTCATGTCTTTAAATGTTTCCGATCTTCCATTTTCTTCAGCAATCAAATGGTCCAGAATAGAGAATTTCTCTGTTGATGATTTTTCAGAACGTAATTTGCAGATTTCCAAATTTTCAGACGTGTTGTCTCCGTCTATTTCGTTTCTTTATCCTTGGTTTCTATTTTCCATCTCCATATTTTTTCCTGGTGAATCATTGTTTTTCCATTCTTACAGTACGATTTCGTTAGTACCATTCCTTGTGATAATATTCAATAAATTTTTTTCAGTGTAGACCCTTGCATCTATTAGTGTAGTGGAACAATACTTTACCTCCCCCTTTACGCGTCTGTGACTCTTATCAGCTATATTGTATTGACACACGCTGTTACTCAAAAATTTAGCATTAATCAATCAAATATTGTGACTGATCTGTGTATATATTTTTGTAATAACAGAGGTGGAGATGGAAAAGGATGTGGTAAAGCAAACTCACAACAACAGCGGAACCCTTACAAGCCATATAATAGAGGACAGTTTGATCAGAGCGCAATCGGAGACCCTGCAGCGTCAACCGGCTGATTTTGTGTTGCGGTGGGGAAACAGGAAGAGACTTCGGTGTACGAAGATCCAAGTCAAAGACGATTCGGCCCGGGTTCATAAAACCACGGTTCGAGTGGACCGGCGAGTCGTCAGGGCTGATAATAATGGTACTACGACTACTGCTAATCCTCTGAGCATCGGGCATTTTAACCTCCGTCAGCGCCCCGCCTGTCCAGCTCAGCCGCCTCCGCCTATCCATCGCGTTCTCAGGTACGCCCTTCATCCTACAGGATGCCCAACCGTAAATCTCTGTTTGAAAGTCTTCATTATTGTCGAAAATTTCCAGATCTGAGACCTTTGGAAACATGCTTGATACTTGGTAAATAATTAATTAATGCTACTTTTAGCAAGTGCCTTGAAGCATTAATTCAGATAATAACTTAAAAAATACTCTCTTGCGCTTTTTTTTTTTTTTAATCACAAGCAAGTTACTCAAGACAATTGTAAGGCAAAGTAAGTAATAATTTAAAAATTATACATTTAGATATTAACCCAATAAATATTTCGTTTAACAAGTTTTAGGAATTAGATAGGTGGATTCCGAGTTGAATTCAAGTTTGGTTGGATGGGGGTTTCGGTTCTTGTGTCCTCAGTTCTTTACCTGATTTCATCGATGCAGTATTTTTTCTCTCTCTTTTTTTTCTCATTGTGAAGCCACCGTGAGGGGGCTGATGATTTAATCCAATTTCAAACCAGTGCGATTTAGATGTTTGATGAGTCGGGAATTTCATACCCACCTTATTATTAAATCAATATATTTAGGGATCCCATTGGTTAAAATCGTTTATGAACTGATGAAAATATAGCTAGTTAAAACTGTTTGTAAAATCTAGAGAAAAGTCTGTGCCTTGATTGGTTTGTTTAGAATATATAATTATGCTAAAAAAAGAGTTGTACAAATTTGATAAGGTCATTTACATCTCTAATGGCGTCGGTCTGAAACTGGGGGATCAAGAATCAAAGTCTACGACTGGCCGTGCCCATTTATCTACTGGCTTTAATTGCCTGGCACGATCACCAAAGTGAGGTTCTTTGAAAAGACAGTTCATCTTCAGATCTATATTGAGGTTGCCGACGGAACTTTGGCAGAGCGTCAAGTAAATTAAATGGGATGCGATTTACCCTCAAAATCATTAATAGTATCCCCGCAGTAAATGTGAGACCAGGTAGACTTGTTAAAGTGTCGTAATAAAATCCTGGATGAGCTAAGTATCTTTTCACAATATTTTTAAATAATACGTGGTTTTATTTGTCTATTTAAATATCTATTTGAAATATCAATTGGTATTTTTAAATATCAATTTTGAAACAATGCCTAAACATTTCCCATGGTTTAGTTTGAATTTAAAATCAGCAACATCGATTACTACAAAAGGCCAATGCTGGGCGAGTTGCTGATGAAATTGGTAAAGGGAAGGATTTCTTTTTCTTTTGGGTAGGACACATGGAACAACTCTAGGTTGGTGTAATTCGGATTCGCACAAGAAACAGGTGGCTTCATTTGCTTGCTTAGCATTTAAATTTTTGTCAAATCTTGCTTGATTAGATTTCATCAAAGGGTCGTTGTGATTCAAAATATTAAAAGTGATTTTAATTTTTTTTTATTTTCTTCCCAATTTATAATATTTTTCTTTTAAAATTTTGTTCTTAACTTTTTTATTTTGTAAGTAACAATTTCATAGTATTTGTAGTTTTATTGTCAAAATTTTAATATTTTCGATGGCCAGAGATTGTTATACTCTAATCCTTCTATATTTTTTAACTTATTCAATATTCTGATCATATGACATGACACATAACAGGATTAATTTTGCTTCATATTTTACTTAGTATAAAGTTAGTTTTGAATTAAGATCAAGAAAATTTTAAGTCTGAATATAACTGAAAAATCTTGTAAAAAAGAGAGTTGAATATTTCTAAGATTATCCCAGTTGTTCTGCAGTCTGTTACTGAATTGAAGCTGTAAACTTTAGAATGATATGGTTTTGATGGTTGATTTCCCTTATTTTTGCATTGGCATGCTTAGATCTCTCTCTCTTGATCTTGTCTTTTCTTTTTAATTTCTTTTTTATTTTTTCTAAGATATTCTGTCTGAATCAAAGTCATGTTAGATATCAAGAAAATCACCACATTTTTCTCTGAATGTATCAAAAATTTTTAATGCTATTCTTAATTTTATTTTTGTAAAATGTATTATAAAAATTTCCGTTGGATACCAATCCCATTTTGCCAAAAAAAAAAAAAAAACCAATTCTCCCAAATTATGTAATAAACTTTAAAATTGATATTTATTGTGAATTTTTAATACTTCCAAATTTTGTGGCATCACATGAACTTTAGTATACGAGTCAAACATGTTGAATTTGACGTAATTATGTTTTTAAAAAAGTAAAATTGGTACAGGAATAAAATATAAACTGTAATAAAAAATTAAAAAATTGATAATGAAATTAAAAAATTATGGTAAAAACAATGTGCCGTTGTTAAGTGGTTGCCCTTGGCACCTTCTCTAAATTGACCTCTAAGCTTCTCGTGACATTCTGTGCTTGTTGAGTCTCATACCCGTTGTCATCATATTTCATTGCTGGATCATAGGTTTCGTCTTTTTGGATAGTGATTTTGCCAACTTTATTGCTCTTATACTTATTTGTTTTTGAACTTTCGGTTTGTGGATTATACCTAAGTAATTCTATGATATTAATGCAATTTCAGTCCTTTGGGTACAGCCAGTGTCGGTGTTTTTAAATTTAAACAGGAACATAGATTAAGTATGATTATACCTATTCTTCTATAGATCATATTTCGGTTGAATGAGTTTAGCCCTTTTACATTGTAAAGAACCTGTGCTGCCCACGACAACCAGACTTCGAAAAACCGTAGCTCTGACTGCCATCGGTATATCGTGTGATTAAGTTATAGTTAAAATTTAATGGAATAGTGAGCTCTGTTTTAGAGGTAAGTTCTATAATAGTTAATTAGTACTATGGAATTACCTGACCTATATACATTTTTTCTCAAAATATGACTAGTTTTGAGTATAAACGAAGTTTTTTCAAGAGTCTTTTACATATAGATAAGGTGTTATTAAAGTTGGCGGCTAGGTGGGCCAGAAAAGAAATCATGGGGCTGTGCGGCTTTGCATCATTCATAATGTAATTTTGCAATAAATTTGTCAATTACATTGAGATATCCTTTGAATCCTTATAGATGCATGTTAATCATATTGGTGGGGTAGTAGTTTAAGAAAAGGAAGATGTGCTGGGGATGCTGGATAGACATTTTTATGATCCCGTTGAGTGAGATATTTCATCACTTCTAAGACGTTTAGAAGGCAGCCTTGCTAATGGGAAATGCGCAACCACTGAAGAATTGGTTTTGTTTTAATAAGGATATGACCGCTGACACAGTCCCGAGAATTATCATGAGTCGTTCGTGTATAATTAGTGGTGGACAATAATTATAACTATTAAAACTGTCGACGCGTCATTTTTCTCTTTTTTCTAAAAAGTTGCGTAGTCAATTGTCATCCCCGCAGCCTAATTTCATACGACTTGATTGGTAGCTCATTGTTTAGATTTGGATCCGTTGGTTTAGAGATTTAATGCAGCTCATTGTTTAGATTTGGATCCGTTGGTTTAGAGATTTAATTCAGCTCATTGTTTTTGATTTGGTTCAGTTGGTTTAGAGATTTAATTCAGCTCATTGTTTAGATTCGGTTCAGTTGGTTTAGAGATTTAATACTGGAGATAGGTTTAATTACATTTTTAATGATATTTAGATTTATTCCCTGATGTATGAAATAAAGAATTGCCGTTAAATAAATGTCTTCCAAACAAATGATATTTTGTTTTAGCAAATTCGATAGCCATGCGTGCCTCTCGGGTACCTTTCACATCCGTGGCCAGAATCGGAAGCGTACTGGCACTTGGACACGTAGCTCTTTTTCGCAGAATCCAACGGTTGAGATCCCACGCCGCTCGCAATTTATTGATGGTGTAAATTGAATCACACTTGTCCCAAATCTATCTCAACCTTTCAGCGGAGCGATCACCCTTCTCTCTCTCTCTCTCTCTCTCTCTCTCTGAAAAGCAAACCACACGACCCATAAAGGGGCCAACGAGGAAAACGCATCATCTTCACGCAAATTCCGTCGTATTTGTGGCATTCCACTCAGGGGACTCGAAACAGATCTTGGATCGACCCCAAGGACATATTCGTAATTGCAGTCAACTTCAGACGACTTTACTTTTTTTTTTTTAAATTTAAATTCGAATTTACATTAGTTTTGCTACTTTTTGGTGGTTAATAATTTTATTCTGTAATGATTAATTCGACTTCAACTTGATATTTTACTCTCTTCGGATCCGTGTTGCAAACCCCCCCAAAAAAAAAATTTATTATTATTTTTGCAGGAATTCAGAAACTGCGGCGGCAATGAAAGGCCAAAGCAACGGGGTGAGGGGGCTCTCATCGCCGGAGAGAGCGCAGGATAAGAAAGGGAACGGTCACAATCACCTTATTCATGAAAGCAACAACTACAACTGCGGCCGAACGGCGTCTTCCGAGACCGCGCAGGATAGCAAGAGGGGGGGCTCATCGTCGGGGAGTGATGTGATGCCGGCGGTCTGGCCGCCGAAGTTCGTGATCGGCTTGACGAACAAGGAGAAGGAAGAAGATTTTATGGCAATCAAGGGCTCTAAGCTACCGCAGAGGCCTAAGAAGCGTGCCAAGTTTATTCAACGGACTCTCAACGTAAGCTTCTCTCACCCCCCCTCTCTCCCTCATCTATGGTTATTACTATTATTATTTTGATTTTTATCAGTTGATATCTTGATCTATTTGTAGTTTAGGTTTACGGTTTTTCTAAATTCGTTCTATGTGCAAATTACTGTTAAAAAGCATCTCAATACCTCCCGAGAATATCTATTTTTTATTATTATACATTATAATTCACCTAACCATGAACNAAATATTATATTATGAATATTTTTCCAAGTTGAGTAAAAGTGTATTTTTTTAATATTGTTTTTTTCATATTTACATTTTAGAAAGATTGGTGGGTGACAGATTTGGGGAGCATTTATGTGCGTCGAAGGATGGTGGGAGAAAAAAAAAAGGCCTAATAAACGGGCGAGGGTTTATTTTTAATATTGAGGTTTTTTTTATTTTAATAACATAGATAAGTAAAACTATAAAATAGGTCTATTTTATTTTGGCCTATTGTTAAATTGTATAGTCTTACACGTCACGATAAAACCTTCATTGGTTAAGATAAAATAAAAATCAGAGGAACTGTTGCAGCCGACCGGGAGCTGAACGACATTACGGCAACTAGGCCGTGAAGAGCAGCAGTGGAAGAAAAAGAAGCAAACAGATAAATTTAAATAAATTTCGAGCCCCAATTAAACAAAAATTCTAAATATAAATTCTGAAAACATGTGGACAGTTAATTATACACGTGTCAGTGAGTACGCAGTGAAGTAGAGATAATTATTGTAGTGTTTATGTACTTATATTAGGTTGAGGCTAATTGATGCCAAGTTTGTTGCGTATGCTTTCAATTTTATTTTTTATTTTTGACTTTATGAATTAGATTGCTAACCTAAAATTTAATTTAACCTTAATGGGTTCTTTTTTTTAATTAAAAATAATAATTATTAATTATGTTTCCAATGGGGCGAGAATTATTCTGTTGATGGCTCACCCATACCAAGAAAAACCAATAATTGCGTTTGTACATGATTGAGGTTGGGAATTAATGTTGGTGGTGTAAGCTTTCTTTAGATTTACGAAAGATGTACAAACATAAAGCTATCCGGTGATCGAATTATCCAGTACAGTAGATCTCCGTGGACGTACATGTTGTCATTTTTTTTTAACCTATTTGATTATTCATTTGATCCCCCTAAGAATTGTATTGTGGAATGGGGCCCATCAGTGGAATATCACGTGGTAGGATTTCATATTAATGACCGAAAAGAAAAAAAAAAAAAAGCCAAGAACAAATAATTGTGGGAGGGCAGGCTGTCTAAGAGTTGAGCAGTGAACCTTGTCTCCCTACGTCTTACAACATGATGAAGTGTGGTATTTTAAATAAAAAGTGGTGCTGGTATAACAACTTTTAGCATCTTTGGGATAACCTTAAAACCTGGGGATGACTTCGTTCTTTTATATAAACGGGCCAACATTATAATAGATGAATGGTTTGATGCTATATCATTCAAAGGTGTCCAAAAATTATTAGAAGTGCCCGCAAAACATTTTTGTCAAATAAAACTTCTTGTGGGTATAATATTTTTTTATTCTTTTTAATTGTTAGGTATGGCTGAAGTAGAATAGGTAAATAAGGAGTTTCTTTTTATATTTAAGATTGACATAAATCAAGATTTTCTTTAAGTGGTAACAATTTAGGATTTTTGATGGGTTATATAATGGAGGATTTTCTTAATTGAGACAAAAACACAACATATTTTCACTAATGGGGTGAACAAAATTTTAAAGCAAGTTGCTTCATTTGAAGCGCACTAACCTGCAGATTCCTGAAAAAGACAAATCAATATGAGGGGTACCAAAGTTCCCTCAATGATCTCCTCTGATATAAAGAGAAGTAATTGAGATGCCCTTTCTCCTTTAATTCTGTTCGGTTAAATAGGGTTAGTGATAAGATAATAGAAATAATAAAAGAGAAAAATGTTTGGGGTAAGCCAACCTTAAAGCTGATTATGTTGTTTCTACTTTAGATCTCTTGATCACAGTTAAACAACCTTACTGCGATGTCAATATTTACTGTCTGGATGGAAAAATTAATAAAATGAAAGAATATTGGAAAGCATTTTTCAGCCACCGCTGCCTCCGGTCAACCACCGCAGCTACTCCATCCTATATATTTCTCCATTGCAGCTGCATGTCAGATGTATTGTTATTGTGACAGAGCAATGCTCACAACTATGTTGGCAGCTAAACCAGATTGCCATGGTAGGTGCTCTAAGGGTGGATCTGCAAGGTTAAACTGTTTCGTGTGAGAAAACAAGAGCTGAGAGGGAGAAGAGGTGAAACAGTGCCACGCCATTGGGCTTGGTGGTTAGTGATGGTTCAGTACGTACCACTGGGGTGGGTGCTGTTACAGGTGACTGGTGTTGGGGCGAGGGGGTTGAAGGAGGTTAAGCCACATCGCATAAATAAAGAAACATTTAGCCATTTCCCCGTAATGGTTCCTTTTGTTTGGTATCGTATTGAAATGTGTAAAGAGCGGAGAATAAAAAAAAAAAAAAAGCACCCTAATTATAAACTTTGAGGAATTTATTTATTTGTTGTTTTTGTCTTTAATTTTTTTCTTGAGTCTCTTGTCTGTTTTGGTGTGTTTTTAGTTAAGTAATATGGATACTTTGTGATACAGTTGGTGAGCCCTGGTGGATGGCTTTGTGATCTAACCCTAGAACGTTATGAAGTCCGGGAGAAAAAGATTTCAAAGAAGGTAACTCTTATTATTTTGGGTGTGCATGACAGTCAATTAATTAATTTTTGATTATGGAGATCAGATTTCTTAGGCTTATGAAAAATGTATGGTGGCTTACATTTTATTCTGTTTTTGAATCATAGAGGCCAAGAGGGCTCAAGGCTATGGGTAACATGGACTCCGATTCTGAGTAGAGATGGACAACTTGGATGACAACACACGAGAACTTCAACAACTAAAACAGGAATTGCTTCCATAGCAGTCGCAACAGTAGTTGTCACCCATGACTTGACGGATAGCATCGATCTGTTTCTCGGACGGATGAGAAGTAAGTCGCGGTTTCTCCTTCCTCCAGATTACATGGAAATGAAGCTTGAAATTCCGATGCTATTGCTAATTCATCTCGAGTGGAAACCATGGGGTGAGCTCCTAATTCCTCCTCGTAGTATGTGAATTTAGTCCATAATGACAACAGCCACCGCTGTGTACCAAATTGTTTCTAATATATTGAAGGTACTCTCCTGTGAGCATCAGGGGCAGTCGGCTTATTATCTCTCTCTCTCTCTCTCTCTCTCTCTCTATATATATATATCAGGTTTTTCTCCTCCTTTCTCCTTCCCTCCATGCTCATGCCCTCTGCAAATGGCTACTAAAATAC
>JAODPA010059445.1:0-11235 GCA_025585075.1 Nepenthes mirabilis
AGTATATAAATATTATCTCGATACATTATGGCATAGAGCCAATACAATTGTTTAACATTTCTTTTTTTCACAAGACAAATGCTCCAAGGGAGAAAAAACAACAAAATTTAGCCAATAGAAGATAAAAAAGAAACACGAGAACATAGAAAGCAAGTAAGTATTATATCTTAGCATTCTTTTATCCAGTTATATTTTTATTTTTTTTTTTCAAGGAGGGAGACCCAAGTATTGGTTTTTAGTTAGAATTCCATAAGCTATAAATTTTATAAAGAATTTTCAAATGAAATATCTTATTTATCAATTTATTTTTATTTGAACTTATTAGTATATAAATTTTTTTTTTTCATGTGACATGCTTCAAGAGAAGAAAATCAACAAAATTTAGCTAATTGAAGCTGAAAAATAAACAAGAGAATACAGCAAGGAAGCAACTATGATAATTGTTTGGTATCCTGTTTCGAGTTATATTTCCATTTTTCCTCGATATTGAGCAAAACCCAAGTGATGGTTTTTTATTAGAATTCATAAGTCACTCCCTCACAAGTTGTTTCATAAGTTACCTGGTGCTTGGAGAAGGACATAGCACAACAGATAACAGCACAACGATTAATATACAACAGTCAAAGAGGCGTTGCGGAAGGGGCAAGAGTGGTGGCGGGAAGTTCTATCTGCCATCCTTCACTGACAGATGAGGGCCCTTGGTTGTGGTAGTCCTGCTAACGAGGTTGGAGTCGAGGAACACCACGATCACCGTGATGTCGTCATGGAAATGCCGTCGAACTCCACAGTCAATATTCTTCAGATCCGAATATCTTATTTCTCTCTTCCTAGCTGCCTCCTGGAGTGCCGCCTCTACTAGCCTCCTAGCACTTGCCTACAAAAGAGGGGAGAGCAAATTAACTTCGTGTTTCACATAAAATGCATAGACTCGAGAAGATTATGATCGTGAATAGTCTTAATTAGTGGTGGATAACAGTAGCTTCAAATATATATTTTTTTACTTGGATCAATATAGATTAAGGGGCACTGTACTGCACTAGTGACATGCAGCACCTTACCCTTGGTACCAGGGCCGTTGGTTTCAAATCCAACTGTTGGGATGTAAGGGTTAGGCAATGAACCTCTCCCATTCCGAGTTAATACACAGTGATTTTTCAAGAATTATCATAAATAGTTTGACAATTTTATAATTTCACTATTTTTTTAGCATGATCAATTTAAAACAAGTATGTTATTCTTATGATAAAAAAAGTAAAAAAAAAAAAAATTGACTGATGATATAGAGCTAAGCCAATCGCAATGGTCACTAAGAGAATCTCACATTCGGTGGATTTCTTTGAACAATATCAACCGCTTCTTGATTGCTAAGGTGCTCCCACAGGCCATCAGAAGCAAATATAATGAACTGATCATCCTGCTGCAGTTCATGCACTGAGATTGCCGGTTTTGAACTCAAAATGGGTCTTTGAAAAGGTTCGTGAAGACGAAACTTGGCGTATAGAGGTTCTTTGTTGTACTCTGCCATCTTCAAATATACATCTCCGATGGATCTCGACACCTGCGACCAATACCTCTCAGGCATCAGACGATCTAGCTGGATAAGGTCGAAAGCCATATGAATTAAATGCTAGAAGAACCCACAAGATCAACATCGGAGAATAGAGGACGCAACATGCTTCAAAGATGGTATTATGCCTATGTATCGAGAACTAACTAACAAGATCGCGATATTGGTAGATACACTCAACAAATGCCTATGTATCGGCTGATATTACCCCAAATTCTAATTTTCAAACAAGATTTTTCTTAAACACTACATAGAAACTGTTTATGATTAAAATATGTCTAATTTAGGTCATAATGGAGAACCTTAAAATCATAGTAGTATACAATTTTTCAGTTTGGATTGTGCATTTAAATTCTAATAGAATTGAGCCAGTTATCAAAATAGTCATTAGTCAAACCAAAAGTACATTAACTAATGCCACGTCAATACTTGGGCCACAGAAGAGATTCGGGTACGAGGGAAAGGAGGAGGAACATTGCTTCAATCAAGTACAAAAGAAAGTAATAGAAAGAAAATATAACATTCTATGAGTATCCTAGTGACTACTAAAATTATAAAAAGTTTATGATCACAGGACAATATTAAATTCAGCCTAGTATCATATCATTGACGAAGTAACACATGATCCTAGACGTAAGAAGGTTTCTTGTATCATATCCTCTCAACTGCTAAACAATTCAGAAATTAAATCAAGACCCATTATCAAGATTCATTGTATGATGCAGCTTTACCCAATCATTCCATAAGAACAGAGATCTTGGATTCAACCAACATTTCAACGTGTATAAATGAGTATGTATGCGCATGTGTTCTTAAAGACTCACATTCAAAATCATCGAACTTAGACTACAAATTAATTAGACATCTTTCTTCAATTATCACCTCCAGACTTCATAGAGCCCATCAACCATGAAAAAATCCAACAAAAAAAGGAGAATTCTAGGAATGATCACAAAATCATTTTAATAACCTAACCTATTTGATCCAGAAGGCCAGCTAAAACAAGAATTACCAGTAACAGTTTTAAAGGTCCACAAACGTGTAATACAAAAGATTTCAAGGTTTTACCAAATTTCTAGTGGAGATCGGGACAAGTTGAAGAGGAGGAAGATCATACATGACAGATGGACAAGAAGCAACACGGGCAACACTTTAATCCTTTCCTAGGAAAACTTTTACATGAAAATAAATCATGATATTGCCAAATCCCAATGTTCTTCTAATCCAACATTGCTTAAGATAGCCAAATTATTTGCAAAGAATCCAGATCATAAATTATTTTTTAAAATTTTCGTTAAAACATAAATATCTACCTGTATGAGACCCTTCACGCGCCAAACATTATGTTTTAATACAACGATCTGTGAATCATGTGGATGCAAAGATCGTAGCTCTTGTCTCACGGACTCGATACAAGCATTATGTTCTGTTGAAAGCTGAATGGATTGGACCTCTCCCGTTGCTTTGACAAATCTTCCCAAAACAGCACGAGAATCACCAATGTTGGCGATATAAAGTACTCCATTGCATATAACTCCGACCAGACAGCATGAACCAACTGTAGCAATCTGTGCCTTCAGGGGCCATTGCTTGCTAACAACAGAGAAAAACCCATCTTCTATTTCCTGAATAGCCTTCCTTATTACATCTACAGACATACATTGATACTCTGAAGCGAATCCTGCATGATAGTTTATTAGATGTCTCTTCACAATTATTTATTGTGATGAAGACTTTCAATTCAATTTGAATGAAAAATTCTCCCATTACCTAAACAGTATTTTTTTTCTTACATTCACAGTACCCGATAAGTTGTTAAGCATTTTATTAATGGTTTTATTAATGACAAAATTTTTAACTGTGCATTTTTTTTAATATTGGAAAGGCTAGAACTAAAAAAGATAACAAGATATTCCAATAACTAAAATATCAAATAACGTGACAAAAGAAATACGTCCAACTGGGATGGAAAATTAAATCCTAACAAAGATTTGCTAGCATAAATTATCCAAGATATATTACATGTACAAAAGTTTCATGCACAAGGAGGTAGAGAGACCATAAGGTGTGACATGAATTAAAATTCACTACATCCAAAAGAAAACATTCATATAAACTAATTAATAAAGAAGTATTCTATTCCTATCAAGTTTAGGTTTTGGAGAAATAATATTTACTGTAATTGACCCTATAAAAAAGCGGATAGAAAAGAGAGCTTATTAACTAAGTGACCAGCTCAGTGAAAACTCACCCCATATTTCATGTTAGTTGACTTTGGTTTGATCTAACTGACCTAGAAAGGGATGTGCCCGCAAGGGCACCGATATGACTTTTGTTTCTCAAGATTTTGTATTAGTTCCATTGTTTTATATGTTGATTTTTTTTTTTTTCACTTGGATTAGTTGGTTGTCATGGGGTTTGCATCAACTGGCTTGGCTCTATGTGGCTCGAGGAATCTTTTAGACCCATGAAAGGAGCCTTGCTTATGCTCTTCTTCTCTAATACATCTCTTAGTACTTTCCACAACAAAAGAATAAAGAAGCATTCTAATCATCCACAACCAATTGAAAAAGAAAGCAAGAAACCACTTCCAGAGCCATGACAATTTCTATAAATCAACTTCAAAGGTGAATGTATGCATGAAGTAAATGATCTTATATGAAAATGGAAGAATATAGAATTGTCAATAAACAAAATAATACAAAATCAAACTGTGCTATTGGATAATGTATAGACTTTCTCTCCGTTATTGGCTTTAATTTGTCAATTTATTCATAAACTTTCAATCACAAAGTAACTAGCGTAGTCTTTATTATTTTATTCCTAGTTTTACTAAAAGGTTTGTCAAAAACTCTATTGATTATAAATCGAGTGAAAAAACAAAGCAAATTTTGTTCAAGCCGCATAAAAACTTACTCCTAACTTGATTGAAGAGGTGATTGTTGATATACAGCGATGTCTCAGGGCCACCGTGCCCATCATAAATGCCGACGAAAGTGCCAAATGGACCAGAATCAAGATTGCTTAAACTGCCTGACTCAATTTGGCTGTGATCCTCAAGTAAATTGTTGGCTTGCACCACAGCAATGGAGAATTCACCACGTAAATGCTGCCCAATGTCTTTGCACCAAAGGAGCCCATCGTGCCCATCACCAGAATCCGACCTGGCATGAACGTGAGGATCCGAACTCGGCCACAGACAGCCCCTCAGAAAGCTCATTGTCGGAGACGGCATCCCTCATCTCATCCAAAACCTCCCCCCGAGTCTTCACATTTAATATGGCTGCCAAATAACACCTTACCCACGAGACGCCAATCAAATATTTCTTCACTGTTCTGAGTACATATACACGCCCAAGATGAGATTGACAGAGAGCAACTTGCACTTTTAACAGATGGAAGAGATGGCGTCAAAAGGCTTTATCTTATTGACTAATTCAATTTCCAACCGTACTACGAAAGAGAAAAGCCATGACTATGACAGGGTTTTGAATATTGACTACCTAAAAAAATACACGGTTGAATGATGAACACGAAAAAAATAAATGAAAATCAAAAAGGAGGGGAGGGGGGTTTGAAAAATCGATTAAAAACCCAACTTTATTTTCCACTTTTTTATATTTTAATCACGAAATGAGTGTTTTTAATCAGTACTTCACCAAATCAAAAGCTCGAAAGAATATGAAAAACAGATAGAGGGCAAAAACAGAGATCATCAATAAAAAAAAGTCTTACCTTATAATTGGACAACCCTGCTGGGTAACAGATAAGGATACGGAGGAAGAGAACAGCGGTGCACGTGGTGTTGGGGATTACTCCCGTAAAGAAATTCTCGCGATCGAAGAACTTGGGCGGAGCCCGAATGTACTGTTTCATTCAGAAAAGAAACTCCGGTCAACTATGTTGACTGGATGGACGGTCAATGGAGTAGACCGGATTAACAGTCAACCTTTTTGGCAAATAATGTTGACCGGTGTGGAGGTTAAGTAGATCGGATTCACTGAGAGTTTCCAGACGGGCAAAAGTTCAGACGGTCAATAAGGGTGTTGACCGGTCTCGTGGAAAACACGGACGTCCAACGGTTGGCCGTCCACTAGAAAATCTCGAACAACGACAACTTAACAGATTTTCTGAAGATACGTAATCTCAGACGGTTTTCAGGAGCCGTTTTTTACAGGAAACATTCATATTATTGGAAAGGACTGATCCTGTTCTTTTCTGGATGGAATATTTCCTCAAATCTCTTTGTGTGCGGTTCTTGATATTAAAAGCAAGTATTGTAACTTGCTGTGAAAGCGTAGGAGATAGTTTTTTTTGTGGTGCCTTAGTGCTAGAGAGAGCGAGAGGGAAAACGGTGAAGGAAAGAGAAACTGTAAACAATAGTTCCTGTGTTGCTGTTGCTCTGTTCTTTATTTTTTTTATTCTCTACTGTGTAACAGATGAATTTATTCCCAAAATCTCTCACATAGTGAAATACGTTTAATGGACGGATTGTCCCGTAGTTTTTCCCTTAATTGATAAGGGTTTCCACGTAAAAAATTCTTGTGTTCATTGTTCTTCTTTATTCATATTTCTTACTGTGTTATTCGAGCAGGAAAATCAGACGCTCTCTTTCCCAACAAGTGGTGTCAGTGACAGGTTCCATACTTTGTTTTAATGGCATCTTCGTCATCAAAGAATCTGCCGTTCAGTATTAAGTAGTTCAACGGGTAGGACAACTTCATTATCTGGTAAGAGAGGGTGAAAAACATTCTAATGAGAGAAGGGACAGTGAAGGCATTGAAGAAGAAGGACGAAAAGCTTGAAAATCTGACCGATGATGAATGACAAGATAAGAAAGATCTTACAAACTGCACCATCAAGCTGTGCCTGGCGGACAATACTCTCCAAAAAGTTATTAGCCTAACTGATCCGACGGAGGTCTGGGAGAAGTTGGAGAGCCGTTACAAGTCTAAATCTTTGACAACCAGACTGCACATAAAAAAGCAGTTTTATAACTTACGGTTATCAGAATGAGAGAGTTTTAAGAAACACTTGGACGAATTTAACCGAGTATTGACGTAGATGTTTGCTCTTGATGACGAAATCAAGGAGGAGGACAAGGCGTTAGTTCTATTGGCCTCTCTGCGGACCACCTATGATCATATCGTCACAACCTTATTGTTCGGTAAGGATACTTTAAGGTTGGATAAGGTTATTGCCTCTCTGCTCATAAACGAGCCAAGACGGTCACAAGGAATCTCAACGTCCTCTCATTCTGAGGTGCTGGTGACCGAATTCAGGGGAAGAAGCAGAGGTCGCCACGAGAAATCAGGAGAAAAATGATGCAGCAAATCACAGTCCATATACCAAAACCTGGAGTGTCATCACTATGGCAAGAAGGGTCATATAAAGAAGTATTACTTCAAGTGAAAGATGGAGAATACAGAGAAGGAGAAAAGTGATAAAGGACGCGGGGAGGAAACGTCCTCCATCTCAGTAGTCACAGGTGGGGATCTCCTGCTGACATGTCAAGGAGAAGTAGCAAACTTGACAAACATGGAATTTGGCTGAGTAATTGATTCGGGGGCTACCCTACATGTTATATCCTGAAAAGGATTGTTTACATCTTATACTCCATGAGATTTTGGAGTAATTAGGATGGGTAATAAAGGAACATCTCCGGTTGTAGGTAGAGGAGATATTATTCTGGTCATAAATAATGGGACGAAACTGCTGTTAAAGGATGTGTACCATGTTCCTGATATTCGATTGAATGTCATCTTAGTCGGTCAGTTGGATGATAAAAGTTACTGCAACACCTTCTGTGAAGGTGAGTGGAAGCTGACCAGAGGGTCTCTTATTATAGCGAGAGGGAAAAAGTACTCTGACTTGTATGTGATGAATGTTTGCGCAATGGCCGGAGATGTGAACGTTGCAATTTGTAAGGAGACAGAGGATTTGTAGCACAGTTGGTTGGGCCACATGAGTGAACGGGGACTGTCTCACTTGGCCAGAAAGGGCCTAATCACCGGGACAAAGGAGGATGGGATGAAGATGTGTCCCCACTGTTTGGCCAGAAAACAGAAAAGAGTTTCTTTCGATGGAGTTTCGTCAACTCCAAAAATCGGACTACTTGATCTCATCCACACGGATGTGTGTGGACCATTCAAAGAGAAGTCGATCGGTGGAGCTCAGTATTTTGTTTATTTCATTAACGACTATTTCAGAAAGCTGTAGGTTTACCCACTGAAAACGAATGATTAGGTTCTTGGTATATTTGAACAATTCCATACTCATGTTAAGCGTCAGAAGGGGAAGAAAGTAAAGGTCGTCCGAAGCAACAACGGCAATGAATACTTAGGACCATTTGATGCCTACTGCCGGTCACATGGTATTAGGCATCAGAAGACGCCACTGAAGACACCTCAGTTGAATGGAGTGGCAAAACGGACGAATCGTACGCTTTTGGAGATAGTATGCTGCATGCTCTCCAAAGCCAAAGTTTCGGCATCTTTCTGGGCAAAAGCACTCACGACGGCAGCCTACATTATAAACAGGTTGCCCAGTAAGCCTTTGATGGGTGACGTGCCAGAGAAGATATGGACGGGCAAAGAACCATCCTATAATCATTTGCGGGTGTTCGGATGTAAAACATTCGTACACATTCTAAGAGATGAAAGGACGAAATTGGGGCCAAAGACGATTCAGTGCGTCTTTCTGGGCTAATGATGACCAAGATGAAGCCATCCCTCAACCGGCCGAAGAAGTTACTGTTAGACGATCCTCTCGGAATAGACGACCTTCCATTTGTCTATCCCCCAGTAAATATGTCATGCTTACTGATATTGGAGAGCCTGAAGACTATGAAGAGGATGTGAATGGCGAAAGCAATGAAAAATGGTTGGAGGTCATGAAGGATGAGATGAGTTCTCTTCAAGAGAACCATACTTTCGACCTTGTTAAACTTTCCAAGGGGAAGAAGGCCCCAAAGAATAAATGGGTCTTCCGATTGAAAAGGATGAGAACACCAAGGAGCCAAGATACAAGACACGACTGGTGGTGAAAGATTTCGGATAACGGAAGGAAATTAATTTTGATGAGATATTTGCTCCGGTAGTGAAGATGTCTTCCATACTTGTGATATTGGGTCTCGCTATCGCTCAGGATCTTTAGATGGAGCAGATGGATGTCTGAACTATATTTCTTCATGGAGAGCTTGAGGAGGAGATCTACATGGAACAGTTGGAAGGATTTGAGGCTAAATGAAAGGAATAACTTGTCTGCTATTTGAGAAAAAGTCTGTATGGCTTGAAGCAAGCTCCTCGGCAGTGGTATAAGAAGTTCAAGTCTGTTATGGCCGGTCAAGGGTATCGGCGGACTACTCATGACCACTGTGTATTTATGCAGAGATTTTTTGATGATGATTCTATCATTTTTCTCCTATATGTGGATGATATGTTGATAGTTGGACAAAATGGTGCTCGAATAAAGGAGCTGAAAGTACAACTTGGGCGGTCAGTTACTATGAAGGACCTTGGATCGGCGAAGTAAATTTTGAGAGTTAGAATTATACGCGATCAAAAGGCTAGAAAATTGTGGCTGTCTCAAGAAAGCTACACTGAGAAAGTGCTCCAACGATTCAACATGAACAAGTCGAAGCCTGTGAACACACCCTTGGCGAACCATTACAAGTTGAACACTTGTCAATGTCTATCCTCGGATGACGAGAAGAAATACATGAAAGGCGTGCCCTATTCCTCTGCTGTAGGAAGCCTGATGTATGCCTTGGTGTGTACTAGACCTGACCTAGCTCATGCCGTTGGGACAATTAGTCGGTTTTTGTCTAATCCAGGGAAGGAATATTGGTCCGTAGTTAAGTGGATTATGAGATACATTTGGGGGACTTCCAAGAGATGCCTATGCCTTAGAAGTGACAAGCTCCTATTAGTGGGCTATTCGGATGCCGACATGGCCGGCGACTTAGACTCCCAAAAATCTATTTCAGGTTACCTGGTAAAATTTACAGGAGGAGCAGTATCCTGGCAATCCAAGTTACAGAAGTGCTCGCACTATCGACCACTGAAGCCGAGTATATTGCAGTTACAGAGACGTGCAAGGAGATGCTGTGGATAAAGAAATTTATTCGAGAATTGAGTCTTCAACAAGAGAAGTATAGTGTATTCAGTGACTGTCAAAGTGTAATACATCTTTGTAAGAACTCTTCGTTCCACTCGAGATCCAAACATATTGATGTTCGGTACCATTGGATGAGGGACGTACTTGAAGTTGGTCTATTATCACCGGAGAAGATAGTACTGAAGATAACGGGACAGACATAATTACTAAGATTCTACCAAGAGAGAATAATGAAGCATGCTGCAAGATAGCCAGGCTAATGGATCTAACTTCCTCACGGTCGTGAGGAAAAGTTTGTTGGGGATCACTCTCTTAAAAAAGTTCTTGTGATCGAAAAACTTGGGCGGAGCACGAATGTACTGTTTCATTTAAGAAAGAAACTCCGGTCAACTATGTTGACTGGATTGACGGTCAACATTTTTGGTAAATAATATTGACCGGTATGGAGGTTAAGTAGACCGAATTCACTGAAAGATTTCAGACGGCCAAAAGTTTAGACAGTCAACAAGGGTGTTGACCGGTCTCGTGGATAATGCGGACGTCCAACAGTTGGCCGCCGGCTAGGAAATCCAAAACAACACCAACTCAGCAGATTTTCTGAAAATACGTGATCTCAAACGGTTTTAAAGGAGTCATTTTTTTACAGAGAATATTCATATTGTTGGAAAGGATTGATCCTATCCTTTTCTAGATGGAATATTGCCACAAATCTCTCTGTGTGCTGTTCTTGATATTAAAAGCAAATATTGTGACTTGCTGTGAAGGTGTGGGAGATAATTTTTTCGTGGTGCCTTAGTGTTAGAGAAAGCGAGAGGAAAAACGGTGAAGAGAGGAGAAACTGTAAGCAACCGGTCATGTATTGCTATTGCTCTATTCTTCACTTTTTCTTTATTCTCTACCGTGTAATGGAAAAATTTGTTCCCAAAATCTCTCACATAGTAAAATACGTTCAGTAGACGGATTGTCCCGTGATTTTTTTCTTAATTGATAAGGATTTTCACGTAAAAAAATCTTGTATTTATTATTTTTCTTTATTTATATTTTTTATTGTATTATTTGAGCGAAAAAGTCAGACGTCCTCTTTTTCAACACGTGGCTGATGAGAGATTCACACGTCAGGATCCTTCGAATCAAAGAGAAATTGACAGGGCCTCAAATAGTTTACCGGAAGGAAGTTTGGTTTTCAATATTTTCCTTCCGCTTTCATGGTTATCAGTAGTAAGTAGCACTATGACGACGGCTATGCTGACGAGAGTGAAAAGGAGTTATCTGCATTGTGTCTATGGAAAAACAGAGCGGTGCTGACTAAAACTCAAGGGTCTCTCGCTATTCTTATTTGTGCCGGGTCAATTTTTCGGACCGTACGAATATAACTATTTCGCTTTACATCTGACATAACAATACAGGACAATTTTGTTCACACTCAATATGTCATACTTTCTGAATTGAGTTGAGCTGTGCCGTGCCGTATCAACTCAGATACGACAGTAAAAGCAATAAAATAATTAAATAATTAAAATATGATAAAGATATATTAACTTTATTTATTT